>JANHFX010007863.1:0-25953 GCA_027560015.1 Chloroceryle amazona | reverse complement strand
AGGAAGGAAGGAAGGAAGGAAGGAAGGAAGGAAGGAAGGAAGGAAGGAAGGAAGGAAGGAAGGAAGGAAGGAAGGGCTAACATTGAAACTTCCCTTGTTACCTTTTCTCTTTCAATTTGCTGGTAGTTGCACCAAAGTGGTATTACTATGGAAAAATATTGCTTGGAAATTTTTTGTAAACATTTAAGTAAGTAAAAAAAAAAAACAAAAAAACCCTTGATAGTTTCCAGCTTAATGTATAGATAGTTGCATTGACTTAAAAATGTAATTTTAGGCAAAACTCAAGTATTGACTTCACTTGAAACAGGTGTTTCTTAAAGGCCACCATTGCTTGCTGCAACTGGGATTACTGTGCAGGGTTTATACCCAAGCTTTGCTTCCCGAAATGAAATTATGTCATATCAGCTGGTTTGGCAGCAGGCTATGCTAAATCATTTGATAAATACTCAAGAGCTACTTACTATGTTTTCATTGTTGTACACAACACAGCAGACTGACTGAGGGGCTCAGACCAAAGAACAAATTCCAAAGAACCATCTGGTATCAGTTTGATAAACAAAAGTTTGTATGCCATGAGTTCAATAACCAGCATTATTGTTACCCTTCTTCCCTCAGGATACTATGCCCCAAAATTCATAAGTGACTAAGTAATGTTTTGGACATCAGTTTCTGAGCATCACCAGCATGACTGGTTACATCAGGAGAGATAATGAAGTATTAATGTGGGGCTCTGCTGACATTTGTGTGGTATGCAGTGTGCAAGTTTAGCTAACCACATTCAGAAATGCTGATCAAACTGGGATGGGCACAGAGAAGGACTCCTAACATTACCAAAGGAACCTGACTTCCTAGAGGAGGAAAAAGACACTGGAGAATCACTGTCCCTACTAAGTCTGTCAGACAGTAAATACCTTCAAGGAATAAAAAGCACCTAAGAGACAGTCTGAGACCCATGTTAAGGCTGAGCACTGGAACCACTCCTTGTCAGTAGCCAAGGGGAATTCCCATTTCATTCTGCAGAACTAAGCTGCTCAGGTGGACAGAAAGCCACCAGAAGCTCCTTCCTCTTCCTTCTCCACCGGGCATGTTTCCTCATACAACATGGGGTTTGTGGTGCAGTTTTTGGCCTGATGCAAATAGAGAAAGGTCATTTTGTTCCACTGATCTACAAGAAGCCTGAATTATGGCTTCTTGGACAGCTGCCCTGATCTGAGAAACAGTGAACCAGGGTGTGGAGGATCCTGAACAGGCCCACAGTTGAAAGGGAGTTTCAGTTACTCTGTCATGTGAAACACCCACATCATTAATGGAGGTACCAAGTTGTCTCAGTGTGACAGTTGTAGTGCATCATCTGAATAAGGCCAGCTAATGACATGAAAACAAATAAATACAAACTGGATATAGCATTTAAATAGAGGGAAATGTAAACATCATTATCAAAGTGGACAGGCTTCTAGAATGACATTTCAGAAGAATTAGGGGAAAAAAGTTAATTGATTAAGTGACAGGAACCAACAAGTGGTAACAGGAGTACTGGAAGCATTGGACCAAGGGTTTCCTTGTTCCTTACTGGGGGTTGCTTTTTCCATTTGTCTGCTCTTTTTATGCTTTCCTCTGTATCAGTGGGAACTTTCCCCATCTCTGCTTACATGTCCCCTCCCATTCTACCCTCTTGCCTCTAGATGGACACAGACTGTTGAAAGTGGAAGATTTTTGTGCTAGCCACTTCTTCATTCAAATTACCTTTAAGCTCATTGAAAACTAAGACTAAATAAAAGTGGAATACAGCCTGAAGAGTTGTAATAAAAAATGCCTAATGGCTTCTGCAGGATGTCAATTAACCTGGTTCATTGAGGGAAGATGGTTGATAATATTCTAACCATTTCAACCCCACAAGAACTTTGCTATTTTACATACCATACTCTGTAGAAATTTTCCACTGATTTTCACTCTGTAATGTCTATAAAATACAAGCAATACATATTCTTAACACATAAGCAATAAATAGGAAACGTTCCAAAAGAACTGATCTTATGGGATATGCATTAGTTCCCACAATAAAAGAACACAAATCAAACTCATCAGCTGAAGAGCAGTTGAGTGAATGATTATTCTAAGCCTCTAATGAAATTATATTGTGAAAGGCATTAGACAGATTGATTAGAGATGAGTTGACTGACAAAACTGCCCACTCTGTCCACCAACAGAATCAATCCTCATGAGTGTGCACTGGTGTGTGCATCCATATGCACATATGTTTCTGTGCTTTATTGCAAATTATTAATTGCTCTTTCCTTGTAGTGTAAAAACCAGTCTAACTCGCCGAGCTTCATGCTTTAGACTTCACTATGAATACACTTCCAAGGTAGAACACTTGAAATCACTAATTTTCAGTTCACCTGACAGTCACTTCAATTAACACATTTATCAGTGTATTCACAACATGCAGAGGGAAATAAATATCCTGTTAAAGAACGAAGAAAGATGAATCAAGCCTTTTATTTAGATTAAAAAGACTCAAAACTCCATCATTACCACAAGTTAATACTGAAGATAAGTAAGAATAGAAATGAAGATTGGATGTGTATACTGTTAAGGAGGATATTCAGAGAAAAAAAAATAGGATTAAAAAGAAAGCAAGATCAAGATCTTTCGCTATATAAATGTTGTCAGTTCCATTTGCTTCACTGGAACCCGGCCAACAGCCATTACTGATAGATTTGACCTGCAGTCTCAGAACCTCTGTATTTCAGATATACCTGGAGACCAAGGTTTAAAAGTTGTTTCTGGAAACAAAGACATTGGCAAAGTCCTGCATGTGGGTTGGAATAATTTCAGGCAACAGTACAGGCTGAGGTCTGGCTGAGTAGGAATCACCCCTGCAGAAAAGGACCTGGGGTCCTGAACAACAATGAGTTGAACATGAATCTGACAATCAGCCTTTCAGTGACAAATGCCAACTCCACAATGGGCTGCTTTAGCAAGAATAAAGTTGACAGTTTGAGCAAGCTGATTTCCTCTCTATTTTGCACTTATGAAGAGTACATGTCTGCACTACCATGTTCAGTTTTGGAATTCCCAGTACAAGAAAGTTATCAATAAGCTAAAGCAAGTTCATCAGAGCCCCACGGAGATGGTTAGGGATCAAAGCATATGATGTACAAGATGAGGCTCCAGAATCTGAGCTTGTTTAGCTGCAGGAAAAGAAAGCTAAGGGCAATCAGGTTAATATTTTCAACTATCTAAAGAAAATTTAAGAAAGATATGAAGCCAGACTGAGAGCTGACAGACATAAGGCACAGCAAATGGAAATCAGAAATACTGGTTGTCTATAAGGAAAAAATTCTTCACAGTGAGGGTGGTCAAACATTAGAACAGAGACCCAGAGAGGCTGCGTAGTCTCCATCCTTGAAGATATTCAAGACAGACAACAGAAAGGCCCTGAGGGACCTGATCTAACATTGATGTCACCCTGGTTTGACCTCTGAAGGTCCCTTTCAGTTAATCTTTTTATGATTTGTAAAAAGAATAGAAATGAGATGTAGGGAGAAATCAGAAATGTCATGGCACAAAATGAGATTCAAGAATCAAGGAAAATGTAAGGCAGACAGAAAAGAGGTGCTTAAGTTGAATACTAAGACAGACCCAAAGAGTCATCATTTGGCTATAATAGGCTTAACGAAGACGAACTTCATCTCCCTTGGGAAATCAGAGCCCTGCAGGCTTCTTGTAGTGAGGTAAATGAAGACAAGAATAACCTTGAGCTCCAGTCACACTGTACTTATTCATTGCTTATTTAAGACATAGCAACCTATTGTATATTGCTGCAATTTGTATAGCTAATTATATAGAACTATGGTTACACATTGTGGCTAATTGCTAGAATATACATCCTCTGAAGCCATTAGGAGTGTTACCACTGACTCATTTGAAGAGACTAATTTAGCCAGCTGAATGATCTGACTCATCTTAGTAGGCTCATCTCAGCAGGCTCTTCTAATGTTGCCCTTTGGAAGAGCTTCTCTCTTTACAGGGAGCTTGGGAAGACTAACCTGAGGGAGATGCCCATTGCCTGTGAATACTGCCCTTTCTTTCCTCCTTGATAAAGACAAGGATGGTAATAATTGCCTACCTCCACTTTTGATGCATGAATCAGTGATGTAAGAGCAATTTAACAATGGGAATGGTAATATATCTATTCCATTTTCCAGAGTATAGAAACATCCTTGTTGAAATGCTGTTGGAAGGATTAATTGGAGGAAGGCTTGCTGACCCCTAAAAAGCCAGCTTTTTGACAATATCAATTAATATGGTGGTTTTAGCACTGTTTAACTACCCTGGCAAAGAAATGGTGTTTAAAGGAGGTCCTGTTAATTGGGTTTTGAAGAAACCACTGTGAAGGTAGGCAAAAAACCCCTAATAAATATTGAATTAAGGAACTTAATTTGTAGTAAGACAGCTTCAATGAATGAGTGAGTGTGCTGAGTTTTTGTCTGTGATTTATGGTCACTGAGTAGTTACACAGGTACTCAGAGGGTTTATGAAGCATCAAAAATGTTTGAAGAAGCACATAGAATAAAAATTCTATAACATATTCAAGGCACAGAAATGTTTGTGAGGTCAAATAAAGCCACTGCCACTGAGTTATATGTGCTATGAATCAATATATTATATATTCTTACATATATTCTATCCTACTAAAATAGATTTGTTTCTGTACCTTTATGATTAATGAATAGGGCAGGCAGAGGGACACAAATACTTCATTTCTAGAGCAGAATTACCACTTTGGGGAACAAGTGAGAAATATGGAGAAGAAAGAGTTACAGAGGAGAAAGAAACTATGAGAGAACTGGGTCGTGGCTGATAAGACAGCTGAGGGTGGAGTGCTGGTTGGGAAAAAAGACCATTAGTCACTTTGGTTAAGGTGGTGCCAGCAGAGCTGAATGAAAGGATTAGGAAGGGTCTGGGATCTCCAAAGGTTGACTGTAAGTACTGCATTTAATGTGTGTAGGGTTGACAGCAATGGTTTTTGAGAAACTAAAACTCGAGCAAAGGTATATTTTACCAAAAAAAAAAGAGTCACTGAGAGGAGAAGGAGCATGAAGAAGGCTATGAGAATAGATAAATACAGCTGTGGGCAGTATCATGACTCATTGCAAGCATTTCCTTCAGGCTTTCTGAACAGTAGAGTCATATAGATGTTCATCAGAGTTGGACCTTATTTTACCTGAGGACAGTGAAGTTTGGCACTGACAGGCCAGATGGTCAAAATTATGTCCTCCATTTGCCATTCACCCTCAAGCTGAGTTCAATTTCTTCTGTTTGTCTGGACAGCCTGCTTTGCTTGGGCATGTTCAAAGAGAGTCGAGCCCATTTTCAAAGGCAGACAACAGAGAATACACCTATACTACACAGAAGAAGACTGCCCTCACTCAGATTGCAGCAGTCCAAAGGGTGTTTTGCCAATTTGTGTGTTGGCTCTAGTAAAACGTGTCATCCATTAACTAACTTTATTAAAGTCTATTCAGATCCCTGTGTCCATTTAGGATGTCAGCACCATGGTTGCCCAACTTCCTAAAGTGTACCAGGCATACACACCAGTGTTTGTTCAAGACAGGACAGCTTTTGCAAAGGCATCGCTATGCACAGGCTTGACTGGGGTGTTATTCATCTCTTTAAATTAGGTTGTCTCTGTTGGGTGGGTTCCAGTCACAGCCACTGGAGATCTGGTCAATATAGCCATAAGGCATTAGTCAGTTTATTCTAAAGTAGACAGCCGCAATTTTGTTGGATGAATCATGCCCTAGGTATTGACTGTTTCTCCATAAACATAGTTGAAGCTGAGATATCTGCCTCAAAGGTGAAAATATATTTTAGAAGTGTTGAATTAAAAAGAGCATCTCACTGTGGGGTCCATGCCACGTGTCCCTCAATAAAGGGCAATAAGATGGCACATGGGGATCAGAGTCATAACTGAGGTCTTGGGATGTTCACATAAACTTTTGGAAGGAAGGAGGAAGTCACAGAAATACAAATGGTCTGAGAGCATCATTTTGGTGCTTATCTCACCACAAAGTTAATCTGCCAACTCCTCTGTAACCAAGCTACTTTGTCTCTCTATACTTTTGCCTCTCACATGGACAGAATGACATTCCACTTCTTGGACTGTTCTCTCACCTATGTAGACAGCAAGCTCCTACTGCATCTTACAGGGCTTAGTACATGCATCTTGTATTTTGTTTCAAAGCTCTAGTTGCTACTGTGATAAGAGTAAATAATGGAGAATCCATGGCAGCTAGACAGGAGAGCTTTTAGTCCCAAGAGTGATTTCCCTTTTAACTAAGAATAGTATATTTTCATACTTTATTCCTTCCTTTTTTGTGTGTGCTGCTTCTGAAAAGAAGTGATTTATTTCAATGTGTTTTCTCTTGTTTAAAAAACAGAAACTTAAGCCTTGCTCTTTCCAGAGTAACCCTAAAGGGTATGTAATAAATATTTTAAATGGATAATTGAAGGAGGAAGGAAAAAAATCATGTCACCAAGGGATAGCAAAAATTTTATTTGAGGATAGTGACAGATTCTGTTGTCTCTGCCATCAAATACTGAACTCAGGAGGACTGCCACATGCAAATGAAGTCAAATTAAATACAGGTGTCCACATCATGTGCATCATCTTCATCAGAGTGGCAGAGAGGTCCCCTCAGCACAGAGACCAAGTGGTGGATCCTAAGTGCTCCCCCCATTAGAGGTGTTCCCATGAGGACATGGTTAACAATGCTAAATGACAGGGAGAGTCTTGCATTGCACCTTCCCTTGCTGTCTGAATTTTGGAGTGGATTTCCTCCCTTGGTGCTGTCAGGGCAGTATGCTCCTCCAGTGATGGAATGTACATTTAAAATCATAAGAGAGAGGAATTGTATGCTGATTAGGCGAATGAGCTGTCACCATCCTACCATGCAGCCAGTCCACACCTGTCTTGAAATTAAATGCTGGGCCTGAGCACTGGTTGCAGCAGAGAAGTGTGGTGCCAGCTTGGCATCTCCTTCCAGAGCTGCTGCTTTTCATCTTTGCTTCTCAAGAAAAAGGCAGGAGTTTGGCTGCGGTTTCACTGTGAGCTCCTGGCTGCCGGGAGAGACACTTCATCCTTGTCCTTTTTTTTTTTCTTCCTTTCCTAGGAAACTGAGGCATGAACAAGTTGAGTATTTTATTCCACTTTCACTAGGAGCTTGGCAGAGCAGGAAACTGATCCTGGCTCTCCAAAGTCACGCTAGCTCTTTGGCCATGGACCACCCTTACTTATCACAAGGATCCACTCAGACTCGTGGTTGTCCACTTCTCAGAACTACATCAGTATGTACCGTGTTGCAGAGATCTTGTGTTTTCACACCCCCAGCTTTTCCACAGGTTTTGGAATCCTGTTTAATCCCTGTCACAGACCATGACTTTCCACATTCCCTAAAGCTCAATGAGACAAGAAATAACAAAGTCTTTTGAGCAACGAAAGGCCAGTGTAACCTAGAAGTGATTCCTCCCAGTGCAGAATATGAAATACATGTCTGAATTACTTTTCTGATCTGGAAATGATGTAAATCACTAGCAAGCTACAAAGTAATGGTAATTGTATTAAAAAAAAAAACAAACAAACCCACTGATTAACCTGAAAGAATAGAACACATGCCCGAGAAGGATCCTATCAATTTTTACTAATCTAAATATTTTTTTGCCTGCAATTGTACTGAAAAACATACCTAAATCTAAAATAATTTTTCATACTTCTGAATGGCTGAAATAAAATTTTTTACTAACAAGTGATTAGATAAGATTAAAATGCTGCTATCACATTTATCTGTTTACCAGCTGGAGCTCTAATTGAAATTTGTTCAGAACTCATAATAGCATTAGGTCATGTTATGCTTACAGCATTAAGCAATGATTACATCAATGGCTTTTGTTTTTAATTAGCTTTTTTCAGTTATCTAGGAGAGATAGAACCTTTCAAGATCATAATTCACTTTTGATTACAATAGAAAGAGAACCAACCAAGTCATCTTACAGAAAAATGTGTGACTGTATAATTTACTTTCCTGATCTGGGGCTGTTAGATCTGACTGTATTTTGATTTATTTCCTGTCACTTATCAGTTATGTTAATTGGTTTTTGGTGGCAATAAGGTGCTGGTGTTTGCACACTCAGGGATCCAAAATTACTTTTTACAAAAAAAGAGATGAGCACGTAATGTGTCTTATTTTTCTGGTGGCTGGACAGAAGCATTGCTTTTAAAGCAAAGTACTGAAAAACAGAACACTTTATATCAGCCGTGCAGCTGAACATAGCCAGAGGTGAATTTTAAAGAGGGTTTCAAATGTAGCTGTAGTTCTGATTCAGAAAACTATTTCAGCATGTGCCTTATCACTCATCCCAGCCTAGAAACAGACACACATGATTACTCACCTGCTTTAGGTTAAACATCTTGCTGAGTCTGGTCCTATGTAAAGAACAAGCCATTGAAAGCAGCAAGCCCACAGGGGGTACTTCATGTGGCCTCCTCGGTAGCTGACACTAACGGCTCATTAGTAATAAACTGACTCAAGCCATTCCCCTGACTAGGAGAAGTGCCCTGCTGCCCTCTTGCTTCAAACTCTTTCTGAGCTTGTTGTAAATATCCATGCTTGGGAGAACAGATGAGTAATTCCCATGAGTCAATCCGGGGAATAATCAGTCTTAATCCACTGGAATGAGTGACGGCTGAGAGATGGTGAGCAGCCCCACTTGCCTTTCTGGTGCCACCGGGAGCGCGGAGCGCATCTGTGGCTCAGCAAATCTCCCACCTCCACTCATGCTTGCCACACTGTGCTGCATCTGTGCTCTCGAACAGCACAGGGAGAAAAGAAACCTAACAGCCATGGGAATTTGGTAGCATTGTTTGCCAGCCAAGTGCTTATGAAGATGAATTAGATGGAGTTGGTAGACTGCAGCTATAGGAAAAGAGCAAGGTCATTTATTTCTAACACACCTTTGGAAGTGTAAGACATGCACAGCGGCAGTAGTAAGAAACCAAGTCTGATGAGCTTACATGACAGTGATTAGTATCCCTGGAGGGGTTACAAGAATTGTATAAATTGTAGAAAACAGGCTCAGGTTGGGTGTTGAGATGTAACATAATCTACCCCACACACAGCCCCCGCCCCATTTAGATGAATCAAGGGGCAAATTGCCCATAAGATACATTGTCTGTAATTCTCTTGGTCTGCTCAGAGTGGAGGAGTTCAGCAGTTTCCCATGTCCAGTTGGAGAAAACTTTCGGGAATTGAAACAGTAGTTTCAATGATTCTCAGTAGTCATTCCAGAGTGAAGGACTGAGAGGTTCTGGGCAGGCTGTCAGTTTCTGCTGGGATGCGATGATCACCCATAGCCATAGTTGGAAGGGAGGTGAGGGACCTTCTTCCCATGTCAGTCCTCCCATGCCAAGTTCCTGCCATACTTTGTTTTCTGTGACCACTCAGACCTAATGGACATTGGGTTGAGGGTCCTCATTGACTTTGACAATGGAGGAATTTGTGAGGTTTAATGCGGAAGGTTAGCAACATTGATTTTGCCTTTTGTGGAAAGCATCAAGTTCTTTGCTGTTTATATTGACTCCCTGCAGGATCTGTGGTGAGATCCAGGCAGCCTGCACAGGACAGATGCATGTGCTGGGGAAGAGCCCAGTCTCTTCCTTATGACACCCTGCAGCATTGTGAGGCCACACAAAGATGCAGATGTGGGTTAAGTCCCACACTGGACAGGTGCCAGGGAGATGCAGATACAGGCTCACAGACTTGAGATCAGACCTCCCATGACAGTGCATAAGCCTGTAGCGGGGACATGAGAGCAGAAAGATTAAAAGTGATGCTGAGATGAGATGAGCTTCATTGGGGATGAACATGGCAGGAAGAGAAGGCAGTTCCTGTCACTGCTTACAGCCACAGCAGCCTTCACTGAGGACAAGATGGTGCTGTTATAGGACACCCCTCCTGCTTTTGCTCTGGATTTTGTTCTTGTCCTTAACTACCAAAGGCTTTCTTTTTTCCCAGTGGAAAAAAAAAAAAAAGGGACACTAAGACTCTACAGCCATTATTTATCAAGCAATCATGTTACCTAAGGTGCAGGAGTCATTATTATTTCCAGTCTAGCTTTGGGACAGCTAATGCTGGGTCTCAAGCATGCCCTTTCCACAACATAAAGCTGTAAACCAGCTTCCCATACACTGGCTATGTTTGGGCTGTTTGGGATTTAGCAAAGTTACTCCTGGGACCCAAACAAGCCATTGCAAGCAAATTTTCAGCAAAGTGAGTGCATTGCCACAGAAAGTGCTTGCTCATCTCCTTAATTCAGGTTAAAAAAAAAATAAATTAAACAGTCCAACCCAGTCTAACCATCAATGCAATGCCATTAAAGCAATGGAATGAAAATAACTCTGGCCTGAAGACTCGGAGATTTAAGTGAGACTAGAACAGGCCTTTAATTACTTTCATTTTTACTCTTTAGCAGCCTTAACAGAACTAAAATAGTCCCCTCCCTCCTCTTCCCACTGTGTCAGTAGGACAGTCATGCCTGCAGATTCACACGCTCCCTAATGTTGTGCCTCCTTAGACACAACAATACCTCCATTAGCTTTCTCTCCCCTCCCACAGCAGGCATTCAGCGTGGATCAGCCATACCACAGCCAAAACAAGAGGCACGCAGGTGGATTTCTTTTTTTGTCTCGGCTCTGTCCCTTTTCTGTCTTTTTCAGAGGAGATGCAGATGGCAGTCGCACCCTTTGCTGTGTGTGAGTGACTAGACAAAAAAACTCCCCACAGCTTGTGCAATTTCTGTGCTGCCTTCTGCTCACCTCCACCTCCTCATTTTCTTCTTTATCTGCTTTCCATATTCTCCATGTTGCTATTGGTCCTGTGGAAATGAACACATCAAAGCCATAAGTAGTCATTTTTTCACTGCTCCTATGTCCTCTCTCCCCGCTCGTCCTTTAACATTAATATTAATAGCTACTGTACCTTTCTTCACTGTTGCTTTCTTCTTGATCCTCAAGGGACTAAGCCTTTTCTTGGACTTTCTGCTACAGCAAATGCTTGTTTGAAGGAATGCTAGGGCATGCTGGGAGCACAACACTGTTGATGACTGTGATACAATATTGGGCCAAGCAGCAATGATATTAAATGCTATTGTACTTATTGGAAGAGTCAAGCATGCTTTTATCGCTGCCACATATGGCTGGATTTTTTTTCCCTTTTTGCTTTCCTAGCAAAAATAGCTTTTAATCAATTCAAAATCTCCAAGGAGAATGAAAAAAAAAAAAACCTCTTTCCTATGCCCTCCTTGATGCTTTTACACAGGGCTGCTGCCTGAGGAGCAAAGAAGCAAATGCTGTTTCACGCCTGTTGTCAAACAACGGCACACATGCAAATACACACCACAGGGACACACAGCACCAGCACCCCCACCACTGCTATTATTTAAAGCACTGAGTTAACGAGCTATCCTGTGCTTCAAGGTTTGCCTGCCTGTTGCTAGTCCCTGGAGCTGAGAGCTGAACTCCTCGCGCGTGCGTCAGCCCAGCTCTCGCATTTGTATTCTGTGATGTGGTTGTGTGTCTGGAGTGCTAGGAAGAAATCCCCCAGGTTTGATTTCACTTACACACGTATAATGGAAATATGGTGGTGCGCAGTGAGCATGACGTTTCTGCTCCGTGAGGGCTGCGTGCAGTCCACAGAGAAGGTTGCTACTTGGGATGGCAGCAGTGCCCAAGAGGCAGAAGGTGAATTTCTTGATGTCATCGGCACAAGAAACAGGTACCGCAGTAATAATGAAACTCACTGTAACCCTCAGAGTGAGTTATTCCAAGCATGGTTGCTGCCTGGGTGGATGTAAAGGTTATTATTTGCTCCTGTCTTGACACCAGGAATCTACTCCCTTTGAAGGTAAGGATTTCTTTAGTTTGTAGAAGCAGACTTTACATCTGGGGCAGGAGGGATTGGGGCACTTAAATGACACTCCCCTTACACATTTTTTGTGACATGTGCCACAGCTGAACACAGCAACAAGTAATCCACTTCCCTTCTCTTCTGCGTTCCCCCAAAGCTGCTGCTGATGTGAAACCAGTGAGTGAAAAGATCTCCATGAGCAGTAATGGGTTTGCATCATCTGGAGAAAGGCCTGAGGGAGGTCAGGAGATGGGTTGATGCTGGCTTTCACATTATGGCCTGATCCTATCTTTTCCCTTTCCTTCTCCATCAAAGCCTTCTGAAGGCTGATAACCCCTTAGTCTCAGTGTAGTCTGGGGAAATCTCCCCTGCCCCAGTCAAAATGCTGCAGGACTGAAATGCACTGTACTGGCACCATAGCTATTACTTAATTAGTGGGGGTAGAGAAAAACAATTCACTGATCCATGCATGTGAGAGAAACACCAAGAACTTGTGCAAAAGCCCGCTGCGAACAAAGGAGCTGCAGGTTGCACAGACGTAGGTCAGGCTCCTATTGTAGCCTTTTTGGAGACTAGATAGCCTCACTCAAGAATAGCCCTGTGTCCAGCAGTGACAGTCTCAACCATTTCAGCTCCAATGAGCAGCACCACAAGGCTCAAATATTTCCCACAAAAGCAAGGAGAGTCATTAGTCCTAACAAACAAAAGGAGGCAGGGGGATCTGTTTGCTTGTCATTGTCACCAGTTAGATGGTTTAAAGCATGCACAGCATCTTCAGAATCTGATAGAGATGCCCTGCATTTGCAGACATGAAACCTAAACAAAGTTTCAGGTGGTGATCAGAGGATGCTTTTGAGATGTCTTCAGGAAACCTAATATGAAAATTCAAATGAGGTCACATGTTTTGCTGCTTGTCTACAAGATTCTCCCAAGGGTCTCCTCGCTCCCCCAGCTTATGAGCCTAATTAACCCCCTGCACCTTGTTGCCAGGCATGGAATGTTAAGTAATTATGGGGATATGTGGCTTCCTTAGCAGCGCATCAGACTCTTCATGTCACACTCTAAGCACTGGTATTTGCTTTGCACTTCTTTGTTCAGTGTTGCAGGGGGTGGTCAGCTATGGACACATGCAAAACCTTGACTGAAGGGATCAATTTACAGGCAGTCACTCCCACCAAGGGGGATAAAAATTCCCCTAGAGGGTCTTGCAGGTTTCTGCAGCACTCTGGAGCAGGAAGTGTAGAGTCTGAGTTGTTCTTAAATGTCTTAAACTACTTCACAGGCATTAACTATGCCCATTTCATACACACAATCCTACCTTAACCAGCTCCCCTGAGCAACATGGATGGTATGTGAGCGATTCTGCATATTCAGCTGGCAAGGGACTGCATGAGGAATCTACATTGCTCCCACAACTCTACACATTCCTCATTAGAAAGCCTGAATTGAAAGAATAAAAACAATAACCAGAAAAAAAAAATCTAGGAGCAGCAAGCAGAGCTCCAGGAATCAGATGTGAGCTTTGGCGCAGGCTGCTATGGAGGTTACCTTCTCTGCACTTGTCTTTCCATGGCAGCATTGAATCCCTGGCTACCCTGGGACTTGGTGATGAGGAGAGGGCACCACTGATCACCAAACTGCTCTCTTAGGCACTACCACACCCTGATACTCAAGGCTTTTTCATGGAGTACAGAACTCACAGAGTCAAACCTCCTCAGGGACCTTCAAATCTGAACTCTTCATGAGTGGGTGCTCTTCCCACTACATCAGCAGGCAAAATAGGGGCAGAAGTATTTTAAGGGTCTCCAAATATATGGCCTTAGTACAAGAGAGGTGGGATAGGGGAGATAATCAGAAAAGTGAGAAAACTCATGGGTTGAGATAAACACAATTTAATAAGTAAAGCAAAAGCTGTGCACACAAGCAAAGCAAAAGAAGGAGTTGATGCACCACCTTCCATCAGCAGGCAGGTATTCAGTGACCTCCAGGAAAGCAGAGTTTCATCATGGGTAACGGTTACTTGGGAAGACAAACACCATAACTCAAAACATCCCCTACTTCCTCTTCCTCTAGTTTTATATACAAAGTGTGACATCATATAGTCTGGAATATTCCTTTGGTTAGGTGGAGTCAGCAGTCCCAGCTGTCTCCCCTCCCAGATTCTTGAGCACCCTCAGCCTGCTTACTGGTGGTGTGGGGGTGAGAAGCAGGAAAGGCCTTGACTGTTTAAGCTCTGCTCAGCAATAACAAAAACATCCCTGGGTTATCAACACTGTTTCCAGCACAAATCCAAAACATAGCCCCACACCAGCTATTATGAATAAAATTATCTCTGTCCCAATCAAAAGCAGCACGGTATGTCTTTATATAAATACCACATCTTGGTGTACAGTTCAGCTCCCTATGTCTCAAAGGGGATATAATATCACTGGGAAGGGCTCAGAGAAAGGCAACAAGGATGATAAAAGGTGTGGAGCAACTTCTCTACAACTAGCTACTGAGAAGAAAATTAACTCTACCATAGCCAAAACCAGCACAGCATGGTATAGCTTCTCACTTCAAGGGAAATCCCTATGTATTGGAAATCCATCCTGGTTCCTGTCAGAAAAAGATATGCAAGTCTTTCATCGAATTGCATACTGCCTTGCATGATGCAATCATTGCAGTGGCCTTCCTGATGTCTATTTAGATTTAACTTCATTCTGCAGTTTGCTGGCCCATATATTACAACAGAAACAGATTTTTCTATGGACAGTAATGGGCTCTTAAAACAATCAGGTGTACTAGCATGATTTTCAAAATGGTCAGGAATAAGCTGAATAAAAATGATATCTTTGAAGAAAAAAATTAATATATGGCATGTCAGTTTCTTTTTAGTAATTCAGGAGATGATGGCACAATTCCAATGGTACATAAACTATGCAGATTCCTAAAGATGAACAGGACAGCAATTTGCTATGTGTATATTAAGATTGCCTCTATGAACAGTTAGTGCTATTAAATGTTGACAATCAATCACAGACACAAGTAAATATTCTAGATGGTTTAAAATGTTTTCCAAGAAGATATCACTGTCCTATTACATTCTGTTTACACCAGCTGTATTAGTCCTGTGACCTACCAAATAAAGCATTTGACTTGACTTGGGAGTCTGCATCCACATATCTTACTTAGTGGGTGACTTTCCCTTTCTCTGATTCAGTTTCTGCAGATATAAAACAGGGATAATGATAATGACCTCCTTAGTAATGCCATTAGGGATTTACTAATAAGCTAATTATTATTGGGGAATAAAACTTTATGTGAGGAACCATTTATTAAAGCATCCCCACGGCTTACTCACACTCCATAAGTAATTTATGAATGGAGCCTTAGAGGTTGATGAAAAGTGCACCAAGTGCCTAAGCAAGCAGCAAAGATCCAAAGCACATGGCCACATCTCCATCAAACAGGTGTACATCAAGGCATAGGCATGCACAAGTTCTTCATCTTTATGTCTCTCCTCAACCTTTCTTAGTTGCTACTTTTGATGATGAGGAGGAGGTGGGGCCTACTTTCTTTAGCCCTTTTGGTGCAAAACCAGGGGTTGCTTCCATGTTAAACCCTGTCACCACATGAATGACAAACACATCCCCTGTAGCTGCTTCTACAGTGTTACAACCATCAGTAACAAGGGAAAGGATAATCAGTAACTGTGTTTTGAACAAAGATATTGGGTGCAGACAGAGGGAGCTCACCCACATGGCCTAGAGTACACACCAGGACCTCTTAGACCATGACAGTGGTGAACAGCATATAAAAAAATAATCTCCCACCTCATTTTGCTTCTGCAGCGACAATCTGAAATGTTAGTAATTTACTTCTTTTTTATTTTTCCTTCTGCCTATTAACCTCTTTCTTGATGGGCTCTCTTCATCACACATTCCCATTCAAGCCTCTGCAGAGCACTTGGCTTGCCCACCTGCAAAATTTGCTTGGACTGCAAAACTTAGAGATCTGACTGGATGCCAGATGTGGTTCATTGGCTCCTACCATCCCCTCAAATGCGGATTTTAGCCTCCATGTTTCCTTCTAAAAATAGGAATTCATCACTGCAAATTTCAATAAGGTTGCAGGCTGAGAAACACTTGAAGCACAAGTACTGTTCTCCCTTATCCTTCCAGTTGCAGGGAAGAAACAGGAAGAGACAGTAAACCTGGTGTCACCAGGAGAATTTTGGGGGTTTTGACGATAGAAACATCTTGGTTGGAAAAGACCTTTAAGATCATCAGGTCTAGCCATTAACCCATGGGTTGGTCTATATGACACCAGGCCTGCTGGCAACAGATGGGATAAGCCTCTCTCAAAGTGGGAAAAGGATCTCCGTGCCATAGTTGGTGGGGCTCATAGAAAGAGCTTTAAACTAAATTTGAAGGGGCAAAGGGATAAATCCAGGCTTACTAAAGATAACCCTGGGAGTGGCAAGCTAATGTTTGAGGGACGGTGTGGTAGTGAGGTGCTTTTATCTGCCATGCCATTGGAGGCAGGGGATGGAAATCCATGTGGCAGCAAAGACACAAGAGTTATTGACACGTTAGAAACCACAGAAGTTCCTGAGAATGGGGTCATGTAGGAATTAGGGCTTCTGCTCCCCAAAAGGTGGAAGAATCAATAGCCCAGGTAAAGTGTGCTAAGTGTTTGTGGGGGGTCAGCAGAACTGATATGTAAGTATTCTGGAAGGCAGACTTTGGCCTGCTGAGGAGTCTGGTTGACAGAGTCCCTTGGGAGATAGTCCTGAGAGGCAAAGGAGTCCAGGAAGGCTGGACATTCTTCAAGAAGAAAATCTTAAAGTCACAGTAGCAGGCTGTCCCTATATGCCAAAAGACAAACTGGTGGGGAAGAAAACCAGCCTGGATGTACAGAGAGCTTTGGCTGGAACCCATAAAGAAAAAGAAGAGTTTATGACCATTGGAAGAAGGTGCAGGCAACTCAGAAGGACCACAAGGATGTCATGAGGCTATTCAGGGAGAAAATTAGAAGGGCCAAAGCCAGCTAGAACCTAATCTGGTTACTGCTGAAAAAGATTATAACAAATGTTTTTATATATATATATTAGCAACAAAATGAGGGGTAAGGAGAATCTCCATCCTCTATTAGATGCATGGGGAAACACAGCGACTAAAGCTGAGGAAAAGGCTGAGGTACTGAATGCCTTCACTGCCTCTGTCTTTAATAGTAAAAGCAGTTGTCCTCTGGGTACCCATCCCCCTGAGCTGGAAGACTGGGATGGGGAGCAGAATGAAGCCCCATAATCCTAGGGGAAATGGTCAGTGATCTGCTGCTCCACTTAGACACACACAAGTCTATGGGGCCAGATGGGATCTACCCAAGGGCAGCTGGCAGGAGTGCTCACCAAACCACTTTCCACATCACAGAATCACAGAATGGTAGGGGTTGAAAGGGACCTCTGGAGATCATCTGGTCCAACCTCCCTGATAAAGCAGGTTGTCCTACAACAGATTGCACACGATCACATCCTGGTAGGTTTTGAAAGTCTCCAGAGAAGGACACTCCACAATATCTCTGGGCAGCCTGTTCCAGTGCTCTGTCACCCTCAAAATAAAAGTCTTTCCTCATGTTCAGGTGGAACATCCTGTGTTCTAGTTTGTGCCTGTTGCCCCTTGTCTTATCACTGGGCACCACTGAAAGAGACTGGCCCCATCCTATTGACATCTTGCCCTTTAGATATTTACAAGCATTGTTAAGACCCTTTCTCAGTCTCCTCTTCTCCAGGCTAAACAAACCCAGTTCTCTCAGCTCTTCCTTGTAAGAGAAATGTTCCAGTCCCCTTATCATTTTCATAGCATTCTGTTGGGCTGTCTGTCTTGAACTGGGGAGCTCAGAACTGGACACAGTACTCCAGATGTGGCCTCACTAAGGCAGAGCAGAGAGAAGAACCTCCGCTGACCTGCTGGACACACCCTTATTTCACCCCAGGATACCATTGGCTTTCCTGGACACAAGAGCACACTGCTGGCTCATGGTTAACTTGTTGTCCACCAGGACTACCAGGTCCTTCCCCATGGAGCTGCTTCCCAGCAAGTCAAACCCTAGCCTCTACTGATGCATGGCATTATTCCTCCCCAGGTGTAGGTCTCTGCACTTGCCTTTGTTGAACTTCATTAGGTTCCCCTCCACCCAACTCTCCTGCCTATCCAGGTCTTGCTGGATGGCAGCACAGCTTTATGGTGTGTCAGCCATCCCTCTCAGTTTTGTATCATCAGCTTGCTGAGGGTACACTCCATCCGTTCATCTAGGTCATTGATGAAGATGTTGAACAAGACTGGATTCAGTACTGACTCCTGGGGAACTCTGCTAGCTACAGGCCTCCAACTAGACTCTGCAGCACTGATCACAGGCCTTTGCGCTAGTTCTCAATCCACCTCACTGCCCACTCATCTAACCCACACTTCCTGAGCTTACCTATGAGAATGTTATGGGAGATAGTGTCAAAAGCCTTGCTGAAGCTGAGGTAGACAACATTCACTGCTCTCCCCTCATCTACCCAGCTAGTCACACCATCATAGACTCTGTGCATTGAATCTTCACAAAGCAAAACCCACACCATCAATCTGTAGGAATGAGGAATGTCTATCATCAGTGAGAAGTAGCCCAGATGAAACTGTGATTCATTTCAAAGTTCATGTGTATTGAATAAAAAACAACACTCAGCTTCATTGCAAAACATCAGCCTTTCAAAACTCAGTGGCATAAGAAGGGGCAAAGAGGGTTTGGCTTTTCACAGAGGCCATGAGGCTTCAATTTGTTCAAAGCTGAACAGAGTGCTTAGTGGGAATGACACTTTGAAAAGGAGGTGATTGGGCAGTGTGCAGCCAGATTAGCTTTGCAACAACAACCTGGATAACTTTTCCCTTTCATTTACACCAGTGTAAATAATGTGGACTGTGCAAGTCAGTGAAGGGAATCCAGCTGAGATGAGAAAAAGAGTTATTCCAGAGAGACAGAAAATTTGTCACCCTGAAGCTCATCTCTTGCAGGTGTTTCTGCTATTACAGATGTCTTGTACAAAGCCCCTAGCAGCATGTAATTTAAATCCAGTTGGGCCTAAGTAAGGACTGTTGTAAGAAGCACAACTGTCGTCTTCCTCAGCTCACTGATGCGGTGAGCACTCGTTGCTTTCTATCAGGAGTTCCCTCAGCACTTGTGGTAAATGACTGGGGAGGGATGCTTCATGCAAACTCATAAGATGAATTATATTAAAAATTAAAAATAAAAAGGCAAACAGCTTGACTGGGACTTGAAAGAATAATAGCTGCACTCTGCACTTTTCACTCACAGCTTAAGTTCTTATGGCTGAATGGCTGTTGGAAATACTAAGGGTTTGATTTGGCAAATCTCTCACATGCAGAATCCCTGGGATTTAGGACCAGTCTGTCCCAATTGTGCTTACCTGCTCTTTTCACTGTATTTCTGCTTCCCTCTTACCATTGCAAGTCTATAGATACACCAAGAGCATATATGGGCAAGCCCCAGCTGGCATCTTTTCCCCAAGACAAGTACTTAACATGACACAAAAACCTGAATTAAATTGCAAATGCCCTAAACGTGGAAATCTTACTCAGGTTCCCATCCAGGTCCCATTTCTCTTTAGAAAACTGTTTTCCTGTCCTTTGTAGTCTGGAAGCAGTTACACAATGGTTTCTGCTTGAAGGTTTCCTGTCTTGGGGAAATTACCTTAGGATATGCATGGCCTTAGTCATGCATTCCTCTGGCCATGCATAGTTTTCTTATGCTATGTTTATACTGTGCTAACCATAGTAAACCTGGGGCCTCTGGTCTCTGCTGCAACACACATCATTAAGAATACTGAACTCTCAAATCACTTGCTAGGAAGTTAGGGCTTCCACAGATATCTGGGGTTGTACTTGAGAGCCTTCAAGAAGTAGCATCATGTCTCTGTCAGGGGCCAGGCACAGGATGCAAAGCATAACTCATTTGCTAAGGTAACCCCAGGGGATATACTGGATCCCAGACTTTCTAAGCCTGCCTCAGGGTGAACCCTTCCTTCTGTACAGAACCAAGGAGGCAATCAAATGCTGTTATATCGTATCACCAGACCTTCAAGAAATGCATGTTCAAAACCATTAGCAATGCCTCCATCCTATCTCCTTCATCCCTCTTTATTTGCTGTCCTCCACTGAGATATTTAGCTATGGTGACCAGAAAGGCAGAGATGAAGACCCACGCAGAGCCCTTTCCCATGCAGACAGGCAGAGTTGGCAGTGTGCTTGTCCTGGACTGTTCCATACTGACCTGTCACTGTGACAAAACCTTGTATCTCCTACCCTTTCGTTTTTGTAACTAAAGGGCCTAATTTCACTGGAGGTGTTGGTGAGGGGATGACGTGGTACTAACAAAAGTTCTGAATAGCTATTCCCTAGGCTCTTCTAACCTGAACAACCACCAGAGCTGGGTGTAGCTTTCTGAAAAATAAGCCCATCCTCCTGCCAGTGATGGTTATCCTCATTCCTCAACACTTTTTTTTCTGATGTTTGTGGAGAGACAGCATACTCAAGACTTCTAGTTCTCCTTATGGGGTCCAACTCTACCCTTCAGGATAGAGTCTGCATGGGCTTGCACTCAGCTTAGTGTTATTGCCGTCACTGCTATCAAACTGCACCAGACACTGAGGCCATCCCATTTCTTTTTGTGTGCTTACAAACTATCTCCCAGCAGTTAACCCTAGATTACCCTAGGACTTCTTTTATTTAAGAACTAGATCATGAGACTTGTGTCTGTGCTGACAATACACGCTGTGCTAGTTTCAAAAGCACAGAATCTGTGCTAATTTCAGGGGGACTCCTCTGTGCTAATGAATGTACCACTATATAGCCGAAGGTTTTTAGTCTTCAGAAACTGCCTGCAGCAAGGTCCCCATGCTCTGTCCTTCCCATGATTCCCCTCTCTGAAGGACAGAAGCTGTCCTCTACCCATGGGACCTTGCTGCAGCTCTTCCAGTCAAGAACACTTCTGCAAGAGAAGCTGGTCATGAGAGTCACCTTGTATATCCTCTTTGTCACTTGCCACCAAGTACCTGAGAATCCAGTCTTGTACCAAATCCAATGTCCTAATGTAACTTTAGGTTAAAGCCATAAAGGCTCTTTTTTAAAACTGGTGACTAAGCATTCATCAGAAAATGAAATGATGTTGGGAGAAAGTGAGGATCTACACTTATTTTAAAATTCAATTAGCAGCACAAGCATGATGAACAGCCCTGTGGTTATGTAGATTTAGCAAAGTCATTAAGATCTCAGATTACATGTGCTGTTATTTCCCCTTACTCTCCCTTTTGCTGCCCCCAGCAATCCTGCCTGTTTTCAGCCCATCACAATACAAACAGAAACAAATCACCAGGGGTTAAACAGCCTAAATTGGATTACAGTCACACTGTTCAGAAAATAGAGTATTGCTGGTAATTGCATTTCATTGAATAAATATCTCTACATTAGTTTACATCACATTAGTATTCTGACAATGATTATTCTCATTGTAATTTGCCTGTCCAAGAATAAGTGTTAGGCAGAACTCAGAATCCAAACAACTGATGTATTCTTAGTGCTGGTATTTGTTTTAAAGATTAAACAAGATCCTAAATCTTAGATCAAAAAAATCCAAGACCCATCTTCTTTCAATCCTGCTGAAGAGTTACAAGCCAAATAACTCCAGGCCCCAACTTTTTTATGCTGAAGTCAGTAGGAGTTCTGCTAATTTCTCTTACTTCAGGTCCCTCAAAAATTCTTTTATTTATATCACAGTAGTCCCCTAAATTTGCTGGTTCCAAAATATTAATAGACAGTTTGTGATGTTCATTTTGATATCAAAGTATTCCAGTATAAAATGGTGCTGGCACAGTTAGGTGTAAATTTTACCCTTGATCACTTAGGTATTTTATTCCAGCTTCTAGATAACAGCTTGCCTTAGTCAGAAGGCTTCATACATCCCTCCCCACCACTCGGGTTTACTGCGATCATTGACTGCAGTCTCCAAGCGGTTCACCAAGATGATCATCTACCACTTTGATTTTGTTCAGTGCCTGCTGTTCTTCACTTTCTCAGGGAATGAGACAATGCCCCGAGAAGCAGATAAAAAGGAGATATAAAATAATAAAGGCAAAGAGCAATTTAGCCAGGCAGTTCTCTAAGCTTCATGGGGTCATGGGAGTTACATCTCAAGTTTCTCAGTTTCTTTGTTCCTCCAGTTTACTTTGTCTCTCAGACCTCCGATGTTGCCCAGGGGAATTTAAGGACCTCTGGCTCAGCAGGCTGTCTGTCAAGCAAGAGTATCACCAATGTTCACAGGCCAGCAAGCTCTGGTGCGGAGCTAAGAAGGTAAGAGAAGGCAGGAGGAAATGCTGGCAGTTAGATAGAAATATGCTTTCATTCCTTGCTGCCAGTCTCAAGAACAGCCACACTGCCCCACTGAGCATGTTTCTTAATGCAAGCCATAGTCCTCCCTTGAAAGAAATACCCAATGGCTGGATATTTTTCATGAGGCGTTTGTACTGATGTCCACAGAAGACATAGGTCCAGTAATTTAAAATGTCCCAGGAGAAAGACACCATCCTTTTCTCTCGGTCACTGAGCAGCAGCACAAGCTATAAATTATGTGGAGATTCAATAGTACTGTAGTAACTGTGCCAGCTATCCCAAGTGCCTGTCTAACTCATCTGTCACATCAGAATGTTCTAGATATTGACATTTCCATTTTTCCAGGAGAATATCTTAGTGATGATGACTTCTTCTGGTAGTACTTTGCACAGAAAAAAGGTTTTGTGAAGAGTTGTCACATTTCTTGCAAAAAATAAAAGAAACAAATACTGTGAGGGCAAAGAAAGAGGGGACTGACATGAAAGAACAGTGGTATGATGACCAAGGCTTGAATAAGCTGCATCCATATAAAGTTGAGAAAGCTGGTAATTGGTTACAATCTGAACATAATATTTGAATAACACCATCAATAATGGACAGCCGCTGGGAGGCAAAACCTACCATGGCTGGCATTTTCAAAAGAATTACTGGACCTTGGAGTCCAATTTTCACAAGCCTCCATCCTGTAATGTTGTTGATAAATCATTTCCATACATAGGACTTGATGTTAAACACTGAGAACAAGACACATTTTACTGCCAGTGTCAAGTGCATAAGAGAGGAACAAAACATGCTACAGAGCTGTTATGAAACTGGAATCTGGGAGCAGTACAGGGCTGCATGGAGATGAAATACAGAAAGGAATACACTACTTTAGTTCTTATCCTGGCATCTGACACCGTATATGTCAAAGATAGAAAGTGGCTGTAGGCAGTGGTGACTGTCTGAAAAACAGACATGGGACAGATAGTTGGCATCATGTGTGATCTGAGAAAGTCAGAGGGGAGAGGGATAGATAGAGGCCATTACAGAATCACAGAATCATTAAGGTTGGAAAAGACCTCTAAGACCATCAAGTTCAACCATCCACCTAACATTATCATGACCACTAAACCATGTCCTGAAGTGTCACATCTACACATTTTTTGAACACCTCCAGGGGTGGTGACTCCACAACCTCCCTGGGTAGTCTGTTCCAATGCCTCACCACTCTTTTAGTATAGAAATTTTTCCTAATGTCTAATCTAAACCTCCCCTGGTGCAACTTAAGCCCATTACAGTAGGCTTCAGGCACAGGCACCACAAGAACCCTTTTGCACTACAGATCATGGTGTTTGGAATCTGGTAAGCACAGGAAGCACTGGCCAAGAGGACTAAGGTTGGTATACTAATGACAATGCCTCCTGAGGCACCAGCACGACACTTTTTCAGAATGTGAATATCTAGTATTTATTGCATATTTTGTTTGCAAATAAACCTCGAGATCAAGCCAGGGACATGTATCTGAGGCTGGGCAAAATGGATCTGTTCGCCACAGTCACAATCCTAAATTCTGCCAGGTTTCCAAAGAGATAAAGCAATTCTGCAAGCTCTGTGAACACCAGAAGAAGACTCCTCTCTTCATTTCACCAAAGGGCTGAATACCCCCTACTGAAGTAATTCCATCAATCTCCTTCTGCTGAAACCTAGCACAGGTTAGCCCTGTGATGATGATAAAAGCTGGGGCCATGCTTCCCAGAATGAGGGATAATGCAGCACTAATTCACCCTGGTTTTTAAAGGGGAGAACTAATAACTTTGGTCAGGAATTTACGAAAAATGAACTTAAGGCACTGACCCAAGGCATAGCAATTTGGAAGCTGGAGGAGAGATAAACAGAACCTATTAAGTGGCAGCAGCTTTTAACTATAGTGAGAATGCTGATATATGACATCTGAGTCTTGGCTCAGTAACTACAGATACCATAAAACCACCATGTGCAATTAGACACAATCTGTGATGTGTATTTCATAATAAGTCCAGAAATACCACAGCACGGTTACTGACTTCATTCACAAACTACAAGCATGATCTTTCCAGGTCACAGTTAAGGTCATTGTCTAGTAGCAGCAAAAAAAACAATCTGTTTCCTGACAGGTATTTAAAATCTTCCCAAGGCTCAGTTAATTAGATTTTATTTTATTTATGACATTAACCTTGGGGGGAAAAAAACAACATAGAAATAAAGTGGCAAAAAATTCCTGTTCTAGAAAAGCAAAACCCATACATCTGATTATGATGCATTTTTTCCTTAGTATATAAGAATAATCACATTTTAAATTTTCACTAAAACACAGTAGCTGGTTTTGCTATCTGCATCTAAAATAGCCTAAAACCCCAATATGTTAGTGGCAAGGACTTCTTTTTTTTTCTTTTTTTTCATGAGTTAATAATACAAAAATTTAGACTTGACCTCTCCTTCCCCAAAGCCATTATTAAAATCACATGCAAAACTGATCCTACTGGGAGCACAATTTACTTGAAGAACCTTCGCTCCACTTGGCTAAAGAGGAGCAATGATCCATGTGCTGGTTTATAAGCCATTTCTAAGAAACAAATACCTTAATCTTAGCAACAACAGGGTTTCGTACTTCCAAACAGAAGCTTTTAACAGAGAAACCTTTTTGGAAAAGTTAAAACCAAAGCAATCAACTTTTCAAAGCCTCTTTTGTGGAATGAAAATTTTAGATTCAAGAAAGCTAAAGCATGGCACCCAGTGACTTCATTCCAGCATGGAAGATGTCACCCAGTTGCTCTTCTTCACAGGCACTGAATACAGCAGTACCAAAAAGACCATATTGCTTGTGAGCCAAGCTCCCACAGCCTTGCTTACAAGAGTAGCACCATCTCACAATCCTGTTCACATCAGTGAAGAATGGATGCAACCTGTGATCTTAAAGTTTGCATTTATTTGGGACCTGCAATACGTATCTTCCATAAAATCTGATGCTGCAGTTATTTTAGTACTGTGTTGAGCTTGGATTTTGGACTTAAGCACAGCAGTACTGATATGTCAGAATTTCTAATGGGGAAGCAAATTCATTAAACCCTTCACCAGAAAAAGACTATCACTGCTCAAGCCTGTCAGTCTCATTGTGGGGCAGTGACGAGGTCCCCTGGATACCACTGCAAAGTAACCTGAGTGCTATTGACCATGGACAGAGTGCACACACAGTCCTATGAAGTACATAGAGCTGGGGGAGAATCATGGAAACAGTTTTGTAATTTGTCTTTTTTTTCAGATGACCTGGTACCTCTGCAAGTATACAAAAAGTTATTTGCTCAGGCAACCATAGACAGAGACATTGCCATGCAGAGAAGTGGTTCTGTTTTTGAGTCCAAAAACTTAAGTATTTAGGCAGAAAGATTCTTGAGTGGTTTTATCTCCTCATGGAGTTTCAAAATGAGCAGCAGAAGAAAAATAAATTTAAAAAAAAAGTAAAAAAAAAAAAAAAAAAAAAAAGAAAAAAATGAAAGAAAAAGAAGGAATAAGAAAGAAAAAGAAAGAAAAAGAAAGAAAAA
>JANHFX010007862.1:47728-67327 GCA_027560015.1 Chloroceryle amazona | reverse complement strand
AACCGGCGTTTTACCAGAAATCCCGGCTTTCTCTGCTTTAGCAGCCTGAAGGGGACATTTACCCCCCCACCCCCCCGCAGCTCCCCCCTCCTCGGAAAAGCTACGAGAGTACAACAGTGACTTTAGGAAAGAAAAACTCTAAAGCAACCCCTGCCCCCCAACCCCCTAAAGTAGTGTTAACTTTTCTTTTAAGGCTCTTTTATTAGTAAAATCCAGATATTTGTTACCACCAGCTTTGTTTCGTTAGGCCTGTCCAGATGTCTATTCTAAAAGATGGGAGTAATAAAAAGAGCCCACGTCGAGTACAAGCCTTGTCTGGCTTCTCAGTATTTCTAACCTCAAACACCTTGCACTGAAGGGGGAATAGCTTACTTTCACAAGCCTAAATTCGTACCAGCACTGTGAGAAGCAAGAGGCATTTCAAGCAGTGCAGTGGGTAAACTGCACAAGAACAAATGGGAATCACCTTGAGGTGCTTGGGGTGCACGTTGTCCCTTTTTGCACTCTCTGCCTTCCTTTGTTTCACAGCTGAAATTGTGAGTTTAAGACTTGGCCTCTGGCCCAGCCCTCACCTCCCCTCGCAGAATAGGCATCCTATGGAAATAGTGGAATTTGCTTTGGCAGGGAATGTTAGTCTTAACTTCGCAAGAAATAGTTCAGGGACCTGCCCACTGCTTCTACTGACTGTTCAAGTCAAGAACACTCACTGGATAGTGATTGTATTGCCTCCTCCCTTTGCAAAGGGGGTTGAAAGGGGCCATGTGTTACGAAATGCGGCAGCAGTAGAATCTACCGATACACAAAACATCCACCTGTGAACCATTACTTAAAAAAAAAAAGCCACAGCACACAAGATCCCAAATGATAGTTCAGTATTACAATGTATTATGATGTGCAAAACTCACCATTTACAAAATGAAATACAAACGTGCCAGGGGTTTCAGATACACAGCAAACTGACAAAAACGCTACCATCTCTGTATGTACAATACACGCGACACTGCTGTAATCACCTGCCATCCGTTACACTGCTCACACCGGACTTGGGGAGAGCCCCACATCCCGCTGAAGAGAGTCACCCTAACTGACTGAAGTAGGGTCCAGAGTGTGGCCCATGGCATTGGCTGTCCTGGATAGATCTGTAGAACAGACACGTTTAATATCATTCTATCTTGGCATATGTAGGGCTGACTTTCACATCTCACAGAGTAGATTAAAACCATGAAATGATGCAACACATCCTTCAGTCCAAGACATGTTTTGATGCTGGTGAGAGACTATATAAAATAGTGTTCTCTTTCACCTTACTGGTATATTTAATCCTCTGATGACACAAACATTAGGATGGGTGTTGTCAAATCCCTCTGTCAATCTACAGCAGTGTTTACATCAAAGTTCCTTACCAACCTCCTTCACTTGTTTTCTGTAAGGAGCCTGAACCAGCAGACTTAATACATTTTAATCCTAAATTAGGTTCTCTACATTCTTTCTCTGCCCCTTCTCTACATCCTTTTCTTTCAGTTTCCTCTTCCAGCCCCCTAGTTCTGTCTAAAACAATGCATGTGAACAATAATCCAGATTACAGTACATCAAGCTTAGATAAATGCACTGAAGTCACCAGTGCCAGCATTAACAATCTTCTTACAGATAACAGAAGTTTAAGAACTCCCCTGTAACAAGAAGAGAAACCACAGAGACTTTTAATGCAATACTCTAAAACCAGCAAGAGATTTATTCTTGTATATTAAATGTTAAAAAAAAAAAATAAATCACATGCATAATTATAGAATACTTTATAGTTAAAAAAATATTTCAAAAACCAACCCTGACAGTTTACCTGCAACTGCTATAAAATTTCTATTAGATATATATATATATATAAAAACATGGCGATTTTCTGTAATTTAAAAAAAAAAATTAGAAAAGGATGCAATCATCCAGGTAATTATGAGTTAACCTGATGCCCTGCATCGGACAGTCTTGTCAAACTTATGCTGGTAAAACAGAGCTCATACCAGCCACTTTACTGAAATACTTGTCTAGCATACATATATTTAAATCAAAATTACATTTGGCTAAAGGAGGAGTGTAAGAAAATAGATTTTTGCACACTACAGCAAAAGACCTGCAGAGGGCCACGGTATAATATGCTTCAAAAGAGCCTGTGGTACAAGAAATTCAGCCTCATGGGCCGTTTACTCAAACACGCTGGTGGAATATTCCATGTAACTGGCCATGTTCATGGTTTGCATGGGGATTTGCAAGCAATGCTAGAAGAGTCTGCATCTGTTTTACTAGGCGTGTATGGTTTCAGACCTGTTTGAGGTCCTAAAGAAGGCAGCCAACAAAGATGTTTTCAACAGTTAACAAGGAGTGGAAACTAAGTGATGAGCTGCTGGTTTTAAGAAGTGGAGTCATCGTTGTTTTGAAAAATGGCACCATATGGGTCACTGTTAATGCGCTTGTAGACAAAGTGAAAGACCTGGGGTTGTGGACGGCTGTGCAACTCTGCCTTAATTTTCTGAGGGTAGGTATCCTCTGTCAGCTGCTGCCAGGTGTCGTCCACAAAAAGAAAGAGGCTATATTCTTCTGGATTGTCCACTTTAAACTTTTCAGCACACAGCTGACATACATCTTCGGTAGTGATATAGGGTCTTACTAGTAAAGTCTTCCCTGTACATCCACTGTTAACTTCCTGGAATGCAACTCGAAGGTAGTTCTGTAGAATGAGAAAACAGACATCAGCAACTCAGAACACCAATTCTCTTCCTCTGAAGAGTCAGCAACAAACAGCAAGCCTCTGCACATCCTAGATGTGGTTCCTCTACATTATGGCCACCTTGTGAACTGTGATGCTGGTGGCAAAACTATGGAAAACCAGTGGTGGGCATAACAAAAATTCCTAAGTCGACATCCTCCTTTCCTTGGCTCACATTCTAACCCTGCAATTTTGAGTGAGCAGATACAGCCTTACAGCCACATGGAAAACACCAGTGGTTTTAGTGGGACTTGATGTTTGGCCTCACCAGGAAGCCAAATACTGTGAAGCAAACTAAACATCAGAGGCAACAGCCCAAGAGATGCTGCTGGGTCAATACTGCAGAACAGAGACTTCACATAAGTCTCTTAGAAGGAGGATGAGAAACAAAGCCTCTGCCAGCAGCGTGAAAGGGTCTTGATCCACAAGATGCTGCACTGTTTGCACTCTCGTGCTTCAGAACGCAGAAGGTCATCTGTCCTCACATAAGACATTTTCATCACGTTTTCTGGTGGCAGTTTGGTTTCTGAGCCTGATGGAAACCAAGCTTCATGTGACAGCATTTTCTTCTTTTTTTTTTTCTTTGTTACTTTTGTTAAGTAACATTCAGAGGGATGCAGAAAGAAAATTCACTCTGCAACACTGGAATAAATCCATATGATTTTTGAATCAAAAGTTGAAATTTTTTTTTCTTTGTTGAAATTGGCGTGTGCCCACAATTTTTATAACTTGGAGAAGTTCTAAATATTCCCTACAAGGAAATACAGCTCTGCCTTTCAAAATGCATTTAAAAAGTGAAATAAAAAGTAACTGGGAGGAAAAAAAACAAGCAAACAAAACAAAATCATACAGAAAAAAAACCCACAAAAATCTTTTGGACACATGAATGAAGCAGCCTGCTGTCGAGTGCTTTCTTTAAAAAGAAATTAACTGCCATTAAAGACTAAAAAGCAGTAAAACCAAAGGAGATGGAAAAAAATAACAGCAAAGAACACCTGTTTATTTACTGAGCTGGAACCTGTGTTTGTGTGCTGAATAAATTAAGCATGCAAAACCACAATGGCAAAAGTTTACATTTGATAAAAACACACTGTTAAAAGCTAAGACTGAGAAGAATGTTCATATGACTTCAGTCCCAAAGAGCTTTAACAGTGTATTTTTTGATAGCTTGCAGACTGAAACACTGAAGCTTTGCAACAGCATTTAAACGACTGAGAGTCAACCTGACTGAAGAGGAGCAATCCATTTTTGTTACCTAGCATGAATAAATTATTAGAACAAAACAGCCCTGGATAAGGCAAAACACACTGTAGTTTTAATTTCTAACAGAGTTAACACAGAGAAGACCTGTTTTTAAATGCATATGCCTTTAGACAGATGGGATTGCTTCAAGGAGAGGTTGAAGTTTGTACAAATTCCTGTAACTCACATACTAAGTATCAAAATTCTTTATGCTGTATCAGAAAGTTGTATTTAATCATCATTAAAAGATGGATTTCCCCCCCCCCCCTTTTCCATCCTTTTGAAGGAAGGAGGTAGAAGGCCCTTCAGGGCTCAGAAGCTGATAAGGCGTTGAGACTGCAGCACAGAAATGCAGTGATCACGTTGTCTTTCAAAATGGGAAAGAGGAGTTGCGATGAAGCTGCATTACACACAGGTTGTAGGGAAGGCCTTAATTTCAAGGCTGCAGGATGTGCAGAAGGGAGATGGAAAACTGGCACTCCGAGTAGGCAGCAAAATGCTCGAATTTGTGCCAAGCACAGTGTGGAAGTGGTGTGACCTTACTGATTGAAGGCTTTTTGGAAAGAGACAGAAGGAACAGCACCAGGCACACTGGGTGCCATCTCTTCTCCTTTGCATCTTCCTGCATACAGCATGGCACCCAACTATACAATTTGTTCATTGCTGAGAAAGAAAAGGTAAATCAGAATACAAGATCCTGCTGAAAGAATCTTCTGGCATTTAATCATCTAGCAGAAATACAAGGTGATGAATTTTCCCATGAAAAGGGTAGTGTTTTGCAAGAAAGAACAGAGCCTCAAGCTACTTGAATCTGGCCCCTAACAACAGGTAAGCAGAATATGAAGTGGATCCCAGTAAGATGAACCAGCTTTGTGCCACAGTTTGCCATTTCTGTTAATCAGTTCTCTTCCTGACAGATGCAAATTGTGGAAGACAGCTTCTCTTCCCAACTGTTCTGCGTTGTGCTGTAGTCATTTGCGTGAACACTAATAAAGCAGAAGGAGTCTCAACTGAAAGGTTTCATTATCTCCTGATGACCCCATGCTTTCATTTCTCAAGCTCTTAATTACATCATATCTAACCGATGGTTGTCATCAGCCTCTCTGCCAACTTTGCACTATGTTATAAGATGTAAACGACTGAACACAAAGTAGTAAATCCTTTCTTCTTGATTCCAACATCCTCCTTGTTTCAGTCCACATCTGAATGGACAATCAATGGCATACTATATGAAAGACATGCAGGCCTCACTTTAAAAGATGAAGTAGTCCCGACTATTTAGTTATTCTTCAGTTGAAGTTACTGCCCTGCCCTGAAAGAGCAGTAAGAAATGGAGGGAGGAGGAAAAAAAAAAACACAAACAAACATGAAGGCATCCATAGTACAAGTACTCTCTACTCCTTGCTTAAACTTTAAAATGGCAGGCAATCTTTTCTCCTGTCTCTCTATTACCTGCTGTATGCCACTGTGAGACTACCAGGGAGTTGTGACAATTAATACCACTGGCAATCTGGATTTGTTCTTTATAACAGTAAAGCATACAAAGAAGCTAAATCGAAGGTATGATTCACTTTGCTTTGCATCACTTAAATAGAAGGGAGAGTGGGAAAGCTCTATATTTAATGTTTTCTTCAGACCATCATAATCAAACTCTACTATAAAAGTACAAAGACTTCAAAACCAAGGAAAATTTGCCATCCATACTCCACTTACCTGGGGGCCTAAAGGGAATTGTTATGAATCATACCTCTCAAAGGGAGATTTCCAACAAAAGAATCATGCCGGTTATTTACTTTTTTTCTTCTTCGGCCCTAAGCTCTACCTGAAAGTCATCAACTGAAGGTATCATTCTGTTAGTTGTCCTCCTCTTGTGCCATTGCCGGAGAGTATCTCTGGTTTCTGAACTTAGCAGTCGGGCAGCTTGCTCTTCCTGGAAATTCTTGATCAGTGAAAGTGCCCCATAAGCACTTGTCAAGTAATAACCTCCTGTGAAGGACAGCAAGGGAAGATGTTCTTAGAATGGTCATAAACACTATGCTAGTTCTACGTGGTATCAGTCACAAGTACAAAAACCATTTTAAATATATATATGTACACTTTCATAACTGGTTTAAATTTAAAAGTAACTGTTTCAAATATATATATGTGTGTGTACATATGTATGTGTGTGTGAAAGTCCCTGTAACTCTATTGCCAAAATATTTATACATAAACCATCTTACTGGCAAAATACTGGCTGGTATGTTCTCAGCTGCTAAGAGACATGCAGTGGTTAAACGCACTCAACATTATTGTCAAGTGGTGCAATAATAGTAGGTCCTCTACTTCTGGGGGATAGCTGGTTACTTAAGTCACTGGTGTCCCTCCCTGAGTGTTTTTTACAAAGTTGGAAAATGAGCTTTCTTCTAAACAATGATTTGTTTTCTTCCTGAGCTTCAGGTGTGGATGAAATAAACATAGCTGTTTAAACAAAATGAAGACAACCTACCACTGTTCAGGAACTTAAGAGCTACCACCCTTAGTGGTAATAAAGCAACAACTGAGTGTGATTTGTACCCTGGAAGCATCCACAAGAGTCCACTTTTGTTTTAAAAAGACAGACTGTGCTTGTCATCTTTTTAATGTCTAACTAGTTCAGGAGGTGATGCATACAATCCTCTGTACTTGACCTTTATTACAGGAGTGGAGAACAAACAAAAGCCATGACAGAGGTGCCAATGTACAAAAGAAGCTGCAGGTCACAAGGGAAAAGGAGTCTCAACAGAAGGCAACAGTCCTCAACAACCAGGAGAAATAGAAGACATGATGTCATTTATTTCTCTTTTTTAAGTAAACTATTTGAGTGGGAATGTCCACTTAAGAGGCAGCAGAGTCTATTCATGAAGTCATTCAAAGACGCATTCTGTGCTCACAGCAGTATTTTCTGTATTACTGACTGAATCCTCTTGGCCTTTAGCTTTGCAATAAGTTTAATACATAAACCACATACAAGACCCATGAGACAAACTGGACAATGTTACATCTGAACTTCACGACCCCGACTCACTAAACAACTTTTCCTGCACGATACAGTTCAGCTGCTGGCAAGGGCAGGGCCAGCCAACTGATGGACTTCTTTTGCTGCATTAAAAACAACATGACTTAGGAGTCCAGTAAATGTTTCTGCCTTTCAAGCATGTTAATGATCTCCAGCTTCACATCTAAGTATTTTCTGTGCTAAGATTCCTCAACAATGCACTAGAGGATGCTCCGTACAGAAAGCAGGGAACAAACTTGTGCCAAACTAGAAGAATCCTGGCACAGTTCTCTCACGCATACAGGGATATAAGAGGATACAGCAATTTCAACAAGCCAAGAGACAGCAGGAGTGGGAAACATACACTTAAACTCACAGCTCAGCTTGGTCAGAACCACCTTTAAACTTCCTCATGAGCTGATAGATTCTGGAGCCTACCAAGGCCTTGCAAAACACCTCTCTGTTAAAAACACCACCATGAAAACAAAGGAGGGAGATTCCCTTGCCTCCAGCACACTCCAGTCATCACTCAAGAGTGCCTTAGGAAATATATTCCTAGGGCTCATAAAATACTTTGTGAGAAGAAAATGTTGGGAAGATTCCACACAAGGGCAGAGAATTCCCCTGAAGATTTTACAAAGCACCTAACCTTAGTCCCTTTACGTGTCTCACAATTTCCGTGAATGCTGTGGCTCTATAAATACTCTCAGGATATTTTCAGGCACAGGAGGATAACTGCGTTTGGCACTGCACAGCACATGCGTCACAATGCCTCCCCCTTCTCGGCTGAACAAAACCTATTCCCTCATAAGGTAGTAGACATCAGTAGACTTCCAGGTCACTCAAGCCTGTACTCCACAAGCTAACCAGCCTTCTCTTACTTTAAGGTGGAAATAATTATGAGATTCTCTTGTTACACTACTGACATCGCTGACTTTAGGACTTCTCTTGAAAGGATTTCTACTCAAACAAGGTTAACAGCAACTGTGCTACAGTGAAGAATCCCCTTCCCTTAGTCCTTCATTCAATTCTAATAAAATTAAATAAATAGATTACCTTCTCCATGCAGCAGAGATGGATCCAGCAATTCCATCATGTATTCAATTTCAGTATCCAGCTCCAGCATGTCACACTGGGCTAGTACGTATGTCAACACAGGCAAGAAGTCATCAGCTCCATACAGTCTCCCTGGGTTGAAAGGAACACAGACAGCATTAGACAAACCACACATATTTTGCCAGTTTCAGTGTCTGAAAGGAAAGCAGCATTTTGCCTCCTTCACTGACCAGTACAATTGTATTACTGTAGAGCCTCCTGTTACCAATGTACAGCAGAGAGAATGTGATCTAACACTTACTGGACAGGAGGCCAACACCAGCTTCAAGCACAAATCTGACAATGCCCACCTTGAAGCATGGAAGGGAATTTAAAGACTGGGCTCATCTTCGCATCAGCTCAACTGAAGAGTACACAAAAGGCTGCCACATCAGTCTGGCCTGACCTCCACCTCCACTTCTATCACTGGCTAAAAGATAACTGAATAAACATTTTCTTTATACTTGCAGGGATGACATCCACCTTCTGGGAGGATCCAGTCACAAATACCAGTTTTTGAGTCTGAATCCCAGCAGAAAAGCCTGAATATAAAAGCCTCTTAGATATGACATGAAGCCCAAGCTCATTTCCTGGACAGAACATAGTTAAAAACACCAGTGAGCAAAGCCTCTTACCATTCCCATTTTGAAGCATCAGCAGCAGTGGCAGCAGGCAGCTGCCACACAGAGGCCATGCTGCACCTCGGTCTGTCTATGTTCCTATCACTTTTATTGCATTTCAGCTTCCTGTTTAGAAAATACTATGTAGTCATATCTCTGGGTCTGGCCAAACTGTGTTCATTGCAGAACTGATATGATGGTCACTTAAAACCACCAAGAGCAGGGGCCAACTTACACTTTGGTGAACCTCCAAGTCACTGAAGGGCTGATCTCTTAAGTTACACCAGCTAAGGCATACCCTCCATATATCACACTATTACCTGGCTGAGACTACAGGACAAAGAAGATACTCAAACAGTTCTGGCTCAATGGCACGGTTTACAAACTTCGCATGACAAACAAGACAACCCAAGGAAATACCTTGCTCAGTGTGATAACATAGCATGGAGAAAAGAGTTTACAGAACTTCAGGCCAAGACTCCCATAGCCATTTTAAAATGCAGGATTTCACACAGAAATAATAAGCTGGCCAGGAGCTTGGACTGAAATCTTCCAGAAGTGCCTAGGGGTCTTAAATGGTGAAAGCCTGTGGCTGTTAATCTCAAAAGAAAGTAGGTGTCTTGATCAGCACCGGACCCAGTTGCACATTCAATAGTCACTGAGAAAGAAAACTGCCAAACACCTGCAGCAGCTTCTACTTGCTTAGTGAGGGAAAAAAAACAACAAACAAACCAACCCCAAAACCTGCTGCCACCTGCATTGCTCCATCTTAGTTTGTGACCTACCACAGCACTGTAAAATGCCAGGCAACAGAGTCATACCTCTGAATTCATGACATTCAGCACAGCATTTTAATTGTGCCAGTGACTACATAGCGGATCTTAACTGGTCTGTAGTTCCATATCATCATCTAGGTTTCAATGTCACTTTTAGGTATTATTTCTGTTCCAAAACCATGAAAGAAAGTGTCCAAATGAGACCATTCAGAGGCACAGCAAGCCAAAAATACTAAATCAGAGGCTGCTCTCTTCCCATTAACACGGAGCCCTTGTAGTTGTCATATTGCATGTGCGCTACTTAATTATTACAGCTAATTATTACAGCTAAATACAGGGTGTTACCTCCACTACAATTTCCAGAAAAATGCCCATTTAGAACCAGTGTCAAATGCAAGTATCACAGGACAGCCTTTCTGACAGCCAACTTCAAAGGCCAATGGTTGAGGAAACCTGTTTTATTGAAGCCGTTTCACAACTTTGCTTCAGACTAATTTGTAAGATGTGCTGCCAGATACATCAAAAGTATCAGGAAAGAAGCAGAGGCAGAATCCCTCTCAGAAGACCTAGGATATGTTGTAAGAGCTCCAGAAGAATGAGAAGTATTTGCAGAATCAGGTGGTCCGATTTTCTCCACCAGAAGACAATCCCAGGTTTGAAATATCAGTAAACTTGAACCACAAGAAGTACCATACCTGAGTTATTCTCCATGACAGTGTAAATCAATTTGCAAACTCTCAGCAGCAGCATCACTTTCTTTTCAGGTGAATACATTTTCTGCATGGTCATGAACTTGACTTTAATCTTTTCAACGTCCACAAAGTCTGGTGTTGGAACAAACACACCCAGTTCCTGAGGATTCCTCTGCCGCACCAGCTGCAGGTTTTCCTTTAGCTGTTTCCAAGAACCATCTGCAGTATGAAACTCTTTCAACATCGCTTCAATGTGGCCCTTCAATGGCTTCAGAATGCACTTATGCATGGCCTTCTCCAGGACAACATCTGCAATGGGAAAACACAAGTTTAGCTGACTTCCTCCTCTAGAGCAGAGCCAGTATTAATACGACCATTCCCAAAAGAGACACTGTAGAGCAAAACCTACTTGCTAAGGCTTACTTAATATACAAGCCGAGTTTCCAGATGTTTGTTAACAAGAAAACAAAAGGCAGAGAAGAATCTGTATTCCATTTTCATTTATGGCAATGTGGTAAATAGAGAAAAAACCCACAGTGACAGGCTACAGAGCATCACACACACGGGGGGTCGGGGGGGGTGTGACGCAAGCTATAGCTCCAGTTTACTTTTTCTTTTGTTGGCCTGAAGTGTCTCCAAGTTTTATCTTCCTTTGAGCCTTGACTTCAACTCCAAAACTTAAACAGTCAAAGCTGTAATTTTTGTCTGCTTTGGCATGAAAGCCCAAGGTTTTTGCATAGTTTTAGTCAGACACTGTAACTACACTAGGGTCTCCTAAAATCTGGCTCAACTTTGTCAAGATCTTTACGAAGTTGGACAGATTACGGGCTTTAAACTATAAATGAAAACCAAGTTGTGTTTGTCCAGCTTTGAATTTCATCACGCAAGCTTATATACAGCTTTGTCATCAAGTTTGAAGTTCTTTGTTCAGCAATAATGTGCACATGGCACGGTAACCGCTAACTTAAGGGGTTGTCTTTTTCTCATTCTACTCAAGTTTTTCTTCAACAGACATTTTCCATTTTCAAAGTACAGATATAACAGAGAAAGTTCTTTGCCAAACATTTGCTCTGCAAACCTTTACAAGCTGATTTCCTCTCCCACTCAGTGTCCCTATAGCAACAGTGCTTACATTAATAATTAGCCTACATTAACTGTATTTCACCATAGTAAACTCCCACAAGCACAAAAGAAACCAGAGGACCCTTCAGCTTGGCCACTGCAACAACCCCCTGACCGTGGGGCTGGACCAGAGCCTCAAGTAGGCAGATGTGCTAGGAGAGCACAGGGAACAAGAGCAGAAAAAGAGAGAGACTGTCACCCACTGCTCAATAACACTTTTATACAAGCTAGCAGTGGACTTTCCTGCTACTAGTGGTGACTCTAATATTAAAGTTTCATTAAACCTCATGCCCTTTCCAGGTTGCCTGTTCTTAGACCACAGTCTCCTCTGCCTTCCTCCCCGCCCCTCCTTTTTTAAATTGAAGACTATTTCTAAGGCTTGGGACTTCACACACACAAACACTCCAAACAACAATTACCTACATCTGTTTTCTTGGCTTTGTTTTATGCTTTAATTTATTTTCAGACAGTTTTCCTTTTGGGTTTTCCTACCCCTCTTTTCCATAAAAAAAAAACCAAACCCCTTCACACACTCCTTTTCCGGTGCCTTTGATTATTATGTAGCATTTATACTGTGTTTGTCTGGCATGCAATTCATAAATGTCCAGCTCTGTGGGGAGCTCCCATCTCCCCTGTCCAAATTCTGCTGAGGCTTCTGTAGCTTCTCTTGCTACGTTCCCCTCACAAGACCTTGACAGAAGTGGCAAAACCACATCCGCTTCATTCCCAGATGCTTCAAACGCATCAGGGCTTCTCTCACAACAAAGATTGCTAAAGCTGCTGGAAGGGAGAAACAGTGAACATGAGGACCAGCATTTGCCCTCTGATTTTCTAGATTTCCCTATGGTCACCAGTAAAAGCATAACCAGTCTGACACACGTGCTTAATGGCCTGTCACACAGTGTGAAGGGTGGAACCAGCTTCCCACCAGACCAGAGCCACCAATTATATATATAACAAGTGACAACATTTCAAATGACCGATCCTTGACTATTCTGTTGTACTTGGTGGAGCCACCAAATCACCACTGACAGCACTACCAAACCTACTCAGGAAAGCAGAAGCATTGCCCTTCTGCACAGTGACAGAACCGGCCTCTCCCGGCCACCAAAGCCATCTTCAGGGCTCGTGGGGCAGAAATACTTTTTTCCACCAAGAAACACACATAAATCTCACCCATGGGTACGTTAGTTAGCTGAATTCTTAGAGGGTAGACGTTGTTCCTTGCTAGCTTCACTAATGATGTGGGGTTTCTTTTCTCAAAAACAAACAAACAAACAAACAACAAACTAACAACCAAAACCAAACAATTCAACAGTTCATTTATTTGCACTGCCTGTTTAGTTTTTTAAAAGAGCAAACCCACTAACTTCTTTGCTTGTAAGCAGAGCACCTCTGTAGTTTGCATTCCAACTGCCTGGTCTAGTTTAAGTAAAAAAGCAGTTGGTGCTGCCAAACATTATGTTAAGCAAGACAACTCTCTATCCATATGAAATTTTAACTCCCACAGGCTTCCTCTGGAAGCTTGGCTCATGAACACTCAGCATCAACCATCCTGCATCTCGATAAAGTGGAGTGATCACCACATTTGATCACAGGAGGCTTAATAAATTGTAAAGAATTCAGCACAGCTGCTCAGAGGCCTTAGTCCAATAGGGAGGGAGTACCTAGCCTGGGATGGGAGATCAGAAAACTCCGTTCACTTCTGTGGCTGATCCTCCACGGGCTGCAGGCTGGAGCTGGTTCAACTACTGCCTGCAGCATTCAGCCTGGAGGCAGATGCAGAATCAGTCCCTCCCCAGAGGCTACAGGAACTGGATGCTGCTGGGAGGAAAAATTCTTCCACAGAACCCCAGTCCTTGGGGGTCAAACTTGTTATCTGCAGGCAAGAAGTGGAAGCCTGGACTCTTCTGCCCTCAACCTGGAGTAAGTTAGCGCCACTTCCACAGCTTTCCGGGGAGATGAATTGCACAGGTTTTTAGGGCTGTGCAAGATAGTGAGGAGGCATTCTTTCCTATCTGCAATTTGTCACAGGCTGCAGAAGCCAGTGCCTGGAAATGGCTTTGCAAACCTACTCGATCACATTCCACCATTTCTCCAGCAATTTAAATCGATTTAAAGCAGCACAGAGGAAGAGAGCAGCTAACTCCCTCTGCACAGGGTCCAAGTACTTATTGCTGGAGGCTGTTAGTAATGATTTCTGTGCTCTTAGAGCAATTGGGTAAACAAAACAGAATGGGATTATTTAGTAAAACATCCCTCAGTGCTCTTCAGTGAGTGTACTACAGCTAATAGGAGACAAATTAAATGAAAGACATATAGCTGTGATTCCAAAGTGATACTAACCGCCTTGGCTTGGTACAAGTAGACTGAAACTGTCATTTTAATGCATCATGTTTGCACAGAACTAGACAGCAAAAAAGGAAGTGACCAAGTTACAACAGTGTGCCCAAGGTTTTTGTGGCTGCTGTTGTTTTAAAAAAAAACGAAAACATACAACCAAAAAACCACCAAACCAAAGAAACCCAAAACAACACACAACCTTTTTTCTCCCTTACAAATTCTTGGCACGGATGTAAGAGTAATGGACTTCTGCCCTCAAGTTAAAAAGTGGCAAATTCTATCAAGCAGGGAGGCCAACAACATAGCAGGATTACGAAGAACTGAACTTGGGTTTTGTTTGTTGTTTGTTTGTGGGGTTTTGTTGTTTTTGGTTTTGTTTTTTTTTTAATGGCCAATAACATCACCTATATACATCTTCATATAAATACTTACATAGGGTTTATATTAATTATTATTACAACCTGGAAGGACAGTGTTTCTTGGGATGTGGTTCTTAGGCCAATATTCAGTGTCACAAGACACATGCAGGCATGTTTGGGATCAGATCATCCAACTACTTACCCTTTGTTCCGAACTGCTGTTACTGGTCTCTTTCAGGGAAAGGTGTTTCTGGGTATGATCCCACAGAACAATTCCCACCCAGCAGCAGCTCTCACTGTTTAATCTCTAATAGCAACAAAAAAGTATAGCATCTCCCGGGCCAATCAGCATCTAAGCTGCAAATTGAGGACTGATCCTTTTTGTTAACATCTCTACATAATTTCCAGATCAAAATCAGCAACAAAAATTCCTGTTTACTTGAGCATATACAGAGTGTTTTCAAATACCCTCTCACGATGCTTAATACTCCAAAATAGACACTCTTCAGATTTTTTTTTTAAGTATCATTTGAGCTGAGCACCATGTAGCATTCCTGAAATGATACCTATAATTAGGCTTTAGCCTCAAAAGGGGAACTGGAAATGCTTTGATAAATAAATTGTAAAGGCCAGCCAGTGAGTTTCGTTGTGACTTGTGGAAACACATCTGTATCCTGTGCTGACATGCGGTTTTGTTTTGCTGCAAACCACACAAGTCTGCATTTAGAGAGGACAACATATTAGTCATCACTAGTGTCCTTACACAGCCTCTTTAGAACCCTCGCTGCCTGAAATTGCAGGCACCCTCTCACCTTTTCCAGGCTGTCAGTTTACCTGTTACCAGCTGCTGTTCCTCCACTGAGATTACCTGTCAGATTCCAGCCCCTAGATTTACACACAAGCCCTGTTTATCATCTACGATGGCCAAATCATTCATCAGTAAAAGAAGGGTTCAGTAAGACTGAGCGAGCCTTGGAATCATCAGAAAAACATGCAGTCGTGCACAAGCAACATTGCCTGGGAGACCGAAAGCAGAAGGTTGCTTTGGACCACCACTCCATGAACATGCAGGATATCTGATTAGGCTGCCTTCGCTCTCTTTTGGATTTTCCCCATACCTTGCAAGTTGATAGACTGGCATGACTGATACAGATCTATCTTAAGGCAACTCGTATCAGGATAGCAGTTCTCGTCCAGTTCTCGGTGGATTTCTATAATGACACGTGCCTAGTCCATGGTGCAGACAAGGGCATCTGATCCAAATGAGCAAGACTTGAAACTAAGACCTCACACAAACCTCGTTCTTTGATGATCTGCACAACCCTGAAAACAGATGTAGAACTGAGGTGGGTGATGGACAGGCAGCAGTGGCACAAGTTGAGCAACTAGGAAAGAAAAGTCCCTAGGGTAAATTTTACCTACATAAAACACACCAACGAATCACAGAACTATCTGTGCTATGTTTGTTTTGCTTTAATCAGATGTGGGTTAATTAAAACTGACACTATGGCTGTGTGGTAAACACATGCCTTCTCAAAGAAGTAATAAAGGAGCAGGGAATAAGTCACAAAGCAAATCAAAGGGATGCTCAGGAAAGGGAGAACCAAATCTTCTGCTTCTGCTCAGCACTTTTACCACTGCTTCCCACTTGCCCTAACCCCCTATTCCCATAGTGAAAGGAGCACCCTGGAGGACACATTGGTCGTCCTCAATTATACATGAAAAGATACTAGGGAGATCAACAGGCTAAGGGAGCAGACAACAAAACAATTGTAAAAGCACCTGAAGAGTAACGCAGTGCTAAAAACAGCCAACATGAGTTTTTCAGAAGTAGTGGCATACCATTCTACTTCCTTTAGGACAGTAATTGGATTGGTGAATAAGGGAGCAGGAGGTCGGCTGTGTCTTAACCTTTCTAGGGTCTATAACCCTATTCTATGCAGCTTTCTTACGTGGAACCAAGGGAAATAATTGTCTTGCTGCAATTGCCGTTAAGGTGGGTGCATAAAATACTGCATCAAGAGTCTGATTATCAACAGTTGTCAAACAGGACAGATAATTGAAAAGTACCACCATGAGGGTCAGTCTAAAACTATTTAGTACTTTGATTAAAAATGTGGATGATAAAGCAGAGTTCACATATAAAATCCACATGTGGTATCACAGGGTGGGGGGAGAAGGGCATCACCAGTTGTTCAGAGACTAGGTTTAAAGTTACCTTCAGAAGTGGGAAGCTGGCCTCAGGCTAATTGACTAATCTGGTAAGGAGAAAAGTAAGTTATTGCTGGTAAAAGCCTCCGTTGGAGACACTGGCACACTAACTCCCATGGGGAAGGGAATAAAGGGACTATGCTCCTTTGACAGTCTCCAGCTCTGTCTGCCTGCAACTCTGCTATACAGACCCCAGTCCCTATGACAAGCCATGTCCTGCCAGCAAGGGGCCAATGCATTCCCGACAAACCTCTTCTAACATTCAACACGTTAAAATTTGTTACAGATTAAAAAACAAACAAAGCAAAACACAAAAAAACAAACAAACCACAAAAAACACCAAACAAAAAAAACCCAAACAACAAACACCCAACAGGCATTATCACTTAGGCACCTTCCCTTATGCTCAGTTAGTACCTTAAAGCTAAATTATTTATACCAGTCATTTCTTGGGCTAGGCCCAGATTTGGACACTGAGACTGAGGTGGTTCAGGTGTTAGATCTTGCCTGCTGACCACCTGGCAAAGCAACAAGAGTCAATTTGACTCCTTTCTGTTCACAGCCAAGAAAAAAAGAAACACAAAATCTCCCAAACATTTGCTATTCAAGCATCTGTGGATTATCAGGGTCTCCTCTGACCAGTCCAGAGGCATTTCCAGTCTGCAGATACATAGAAACATTTGGTTGGAAAAGACCTTTAAAGTTCATCAAGTCCAACCATTAACCTAACACTGTCAAACCGACCACTAAATCATGTCCCTCAGCATCACCTCTACTAATTTTTTAAACCCCTCCAGGGATGGTGATTCCACCAACTCCCTAGACAGCCTGGGCCAGGCCTTGACCACCTTTTTGGGGAAGAAGTTTTTCCTCATGTTCAACCTAAACCTCCCTTGGCACAACTTTCCTTTTCTCCTATCACTTGTTTTTTGGGGAGAAGAGCCCAACCCCCACCTCTCTACAACCTCCTTTCAGGGAGCTGTAGAGAGTGGTAAGGTCTCCCCTGAGCCTCCACAGTCAGGTGTGGATGACTCTTAAAAATACTTTGCATTCATCCTTAAACAATAAAAAGCCACGTGCCTTAGTTTTGATTCTGTCCCAACACTGGGAATCCCATTGTTTCAGGAAGGGTTAACAGCCCACAGTGCTAAGATTAGGAGGCACCTGTCAGGAATAATTAGCAACAGTGATGCACATTCTTCCCATGATTTGGCAGAAGTTAAACAGTTTGATAGCCCCTGTCTGACATCTTTTAAAATTTAAAAGATCTCCCACTGAAATCATTTGCTGGCAAGAGTCTGGGAAGCCTGTGATGCAGTTCTACAAGAAGATCTTTACACAGATATGGGAGAAAGCTCCAAACACGCACTGCTTCACTAAGCCTGGGAGGGATGCTGCTCTGGCACGTACTGAAATTCAGGAGACAGCGGCTGGATAAGGTGAACTCTGGCTGCCCTGGAACAAGCAACCAGCAGCAGCAGTTAAGCTGGGTGGGAGGAGGAGAGGACTGGCTCAAGCTCCTCTCCAAGAGGCCCGAGCATTTTCTGCTGCAGGCTCTGCTGTCACACGCGTGCCTAGCTTGTCTTGTGAGTCCCCAGCAGGGCACGGCCGCTGCAGTTGCTCTACCTCGGCAGACACCAGGACCAAGCAGAGCCTTTCAGCTGACCCTGACTTGCAGCCGCCGTGGGACAATACAGACAAACAGAAAAAGTAATTTTCCCAGCAGTGCGCATCCAACCCTAGCCTGACACGTCAAGAGGAAAAACCTGCACCACACAAGTGTAACCGACAAGAGAGGGTAAGGAACTACTCAAAGGTAAAATTCAGGCTGCTACTCTGTACCAAAACAGTCAAGCAAAACTGTGGATAACAGACGACAGGGCTACATAATAAAAAGTTCTCTGCAGGGATGACTAAATCTTGCTGTTAAATAGTTTTCTGCTTAGATCAGCAGATGCTCCTGATCCACTGTGGTTGTTTGCAGGCTCGGGCCATAGGCAGTAGATGATTCAAAAGCAAGTTCTTCCTTTATTTAAACTATCCTGCTTTATAAATTAATTGCATTTAATCACATGATCAAAGCCAGACTTTCTGTCGCTGAAGAAAACCATTGTAGTATAGTTATTACTTTTCATAGCTTATGCAACTCCAAACTACTGAAATATTTAAAGCACAAATCATTTTGCCAGCCTCCAGAGACCAACAGTCTGATTTAACCACACCCTTACAATGAAAAGTATAACTCAAGCCAAGCTTTCACAAAATTAGAAGCAAGCTAGATCTGTATTTCTTGTCAAATATCCAGTACTCTGCAGAAATCCAGGCAAAAATGTCCCCATACCACTGCTCAATTCACTGTTTTTTCTTCCATATAACACTCACATAATATTCTTTATTATTCTAGTGAGAACATTACACAACTTGGAAAGAGTCTTGATTTTGAAGACACACTTCATTGTGTTCTATTTGCTTTAGCAGTGCTAGTTACTTTTGTTTGACAGTGTAAATGAATCTGAAGTTATGTGAGAATAATACCTCTCATTCAAGGACAGAAACATCAACTTAAAATCACCCTCTAGTCCCAGAGAAAGAACTATCTGCCAATTTTGCACCAGGCCAACTGTTGGGACACTGGGGTACAGGAGAAAAACAAGCAAATTAGGACTGAAGTGAGCTCACAAGGAAAGTATTCTGCCCTGAGGGATGTTTACCTCCTAAATGTGGCTCATAGGCTCTTTTACAAATACTGATCAGACTCGGCAAGATAGAGGGGCAGTGAGATTTTTATGCAGCAACAATGGTTTCACTTTTGTGGATACACAAGTCTCGCTCTGTTGTTAAAACATGTATTCAAACATATAGCTCATCTGCAGCCATTTATAAACATGTAGTGTAACAGAGAAGTATAGAAAAGATGAGATTAGCAGCCCCTTCTCTCGTGTGAACATGTTTGTTTTTTAAAACTCTTACATATCTTTTGATTTATCTTCAAGCCTTACTAAAAGTGAATGAGGATGTCTGGAACAATGAGATTTATTTCACAAGCAAGTTGCTATGAAATGTCTCTGCTCCTAATTGTCACTGGTTTCAAATAAATTCTAGTTTTGGAGTTACAATCCCGATGGTTAAAACTGTCACAGCACTGGGAACTATATCAGCCCAATTCAGGGGAAAATACACATGTACCGGCAAATAAAGGATTCTGTATTGTTAACAGTACCACAGGTAGCGTTAAGAAAAAAAAGAAAGAAAAAAAAGGTAATAATCACAAGTTAAAAGTCCATGTTGTAGCTCTTTTAAGGATAACTTTTTATAATCAACTTTGCAGCATAGTCCTTCCAAGTTGCTAGGTGATTGGGGGTAGT
>JANHFX010007862.1:21070-39713 GCA_027560015.1 Chloroceryle amazona | reverse complement strand
GCATCTGAGGAGGACTATGTCCAGTCTGCCTTTCCTCCTGATCTGTACCCGAATCCCGCCCCTGAACCCAGCTCCCATCTGCTGCGGGGCCCAGCCTGGGACACTTCCAGTGCCTGCTCCACAGCATCAGCGGTGACGGTGATGGAATTACCATCAGAGGGCTTGGGTTCGATACTGGTTTTGTAAATATTTGTATATATTCCATTTACTATTGTTATTATTTTAATTTTCATTAAAGCTGTTCTAGTTTCCTTTTCTAATCATTTAGTCTTTTCCTTATTCCCTTTCTCTTCACCTTTGGGGAGGGAGGGTTAACAGAGAGCACCTGCTATAGGCCTTAGGGGCTGCCCTGACCCTAAACCATGACAACAACAAAAATATTGCGCTGGACCAAGCCTTTGAGTATTTCAAGAGTCTGGTAAACTCAACTTACCTGCTAATACAGTAGAAAGCAATGAGCCTGAATAAATCAGCAAAACTTATTCCAGATCCCTCCAAGGAAAATGCTGTGAAGTACAAGAAGGAAAGAATCACATCTACCCACCATTTCTTAGAAAAGCGTAATAAAATGCATCTCAGGTTTTTGCTTAAGATTAATAAGTTTGCACCCTCAAACTAGGTACTCTTTAGTTAAGAGAGAACAACTGTGTGGAAGAGTTTGTGTCCCTGCTAAAGACATTTTCAAGAATATACTGATCATCTTGATGGGGAGTCTAATTCCTGGAAAACAGATCAAGTGTGATGAAAATTGCACAATGCTTTGCTAATAGACAATAAATCAATAACCGAGACTGTTTGCTCAGTGTACTATATACTTAATTTTACATATCTTATCTCCTCCTCTTGCATTCCATTATACTCGCTTGTCTCCTCAGTGTGTTAGCATCTCATGGGAGACAAGTGTTCATTCAGTAACACCATATAATCTGAAAACCCTTAAAAAAACCCCTCAGATGATTCTGCTTCATGCCACTGCCTTGCACAATGGGGGAGGAAGATATGAGCAATGCCTTCCTTTTTTCCCCTCACTGCACACTGTTGTTTCTCATTGAAATAAATACTTGCTCACAGTAACAATGGCATAGAACTGATCGCCACCTCACATTAATCTCTCCAACTCCAGTGGAAAATACCACCCAATGTCTACAAAGATCAAGCAGAAGTTCCTAGAGTGAAATAATCTCTATCTCTTGCCTCTGGACATGACTGAGACCAGAGCAGAAGGAAGAGCACTTATGCAGAAAGCCAAAAGCCATGCAGCACCACCTCTCAGCGAGCAGCGAAGGCATAGTTCTGCCAGTACTCCAGGCCACCTCCCCTCTGCCAAGGTTCCAGTGCTATTGACTATAAAGCCTGCACATGAACCAGAGGAAAACTCAAGTCAGATATTGATCTTTTATCCAGCGTTTACACTGAAAGACAGGTCAACCTGTTAATTTATGTGTTCAGAAAAAGGTATTTCTTTAAGAGAGACACCAACAATGAGGACAATAAGCATGCAGGTGATCTGGAGGCAGGCTAAGAGGAGTGTTCAGATCCCTGACCACAAATAAACCTCAGCTGTAACTGGTGAGTAAAAACATCAGTAGATACTTCCCCCTTGTGGTAAAGTTTTATTCATGAAAGACAATATATTATTTTATTTTCCAGGTAGGAGAGAATTCACTACTGTTAAAACCCTACCAACACAACATTAGGTCACACTTAGATCAGCTCTCATTGACAGCTTTCTCTCTGCCATGTCACATTTTTAATTGGAACCAAAAGCAGACACACAGAATTAACTCTTTGTGTCTGGGGGAGTGGAAGGGAGAGATAAAAGGGGAAATCTCAATTAACATTATCTCAGTTTACTAATAGAAATAGCAAATAACTACAGACTCTCCACTTCAGAGAAGCTCGGCTGAAGTTGTTGCCGATTTTCTCCAGTTTTCACTTTCTTGTTAAAATGAACCATTTGCTTCACTTGCAGTATCTGCGCCAGATACACTCACTGGCTGCGGCTTCCTTTTTTCATCTCTGTATTTCAAACACTTTTCACACCCACCCTCTGAAGAGTTGAGGGCAGTACTGTTTTGGAACTGACTGGAACTTTAAGATTTGCTCACTTCTAATATTAGAACAACAGGGAACAAATGTAGTTGGATTTAGAGAAGAAAAATCATTTATCTTGCATCAGGAACAGTTCCAAAGGGTTAAAATCCATTTAGTTATTACCAAAAAAAAACCAAAACCACAAAACCCCCCAAACCACCACACCCAAATTTGTAGATAGGGAGAGCACATGAGAGAGTTGCATCCAAGAAGAGTCCCCTGAGAACAAGGAAACGCAAGGGCGTTTCACTGACAGCAGACAGAATTATAGACTGTGTTTCTACAGAAGACGTTAACTACCCATAACAATCATAGAATCCTGGATTCAGAAAACTACATGGAAGAAATATCCCTGCTGTGTCCAGCAGAGACTGCAGTGCATCTGCATGCCTTCCCTTCTCCAGGATAGGGCCAATGCCCTCACGGAGCCCTCCTCAGAGAGGGCTGTAGGCAATCTATGAACTATTGGAGGAACTTAGGTATCATCTGCTGCATGTTACACCAATGCAGAGTGCTCTTGGCTCACACAGGCTGAGAAATAATTGAAAAGCAAGTAACTCACAACTTACTGTATGTGCTTTCTTTTATTGCAAATTCTTTTAGGCAGGACCCACAATCACTGGGAAGGCGCAGAGAGATGACTTTCTTCTGCAGTCTAGTGGATTTCCTAACCAGAAATATCTGTGGTGGTGAAAGCAAAAGGACATGGGTTTAGCTTCATCACAGATGCCTTAACAGAGGCAGAATATAGACAAAAGGAACCAGAACAACTTAATGATCTCTGATCTGTATAAGACGCCTCAGAATTTTACTCTGTTATTAATGTATCGGGACCAAGAGGTTCCTGTACAATGGCAGCAGAACATTAGGAAAAGTGTCTCATCCCTATACAACACGGACACATGACTCCAAGACCCTTGTCCCCTTCTCTGAGCTCTCCAGCTTAAGACACAGCAAATTCTGAACCCTGAGTCAAGATGCAACCTGGAGAAGGCTGATCGTGGCGTGCTCCTGTGTCCTACCAGCCCATCCATGCTTTCAGATGGAGGCACCATTAGAAACATGCCATCAGCCTCACCTAAGCAGGCAGAGCCTGCTTTCCATCACAGCAACTTTTAAGTAGGCACTATTAAAGGATAAAATGCTGACATTTCTCATTTTACTATTGCTTTCTCATAATGAAGGAAAATACATTTGTTAAATACAACACTAGTTAATAAGGTCCAGTTTTGGAGCTGCGATCTCAGGAGTCCAGATCTCAGCTTGAGAGAATCCCAAATTAGTCACCAATGTATCAACCCAGGTAATGGGTCACGCTCCAACTGCTCCCACTGCCAAGCACTCCAGAAGCCCTCACCAGGATTACCCAAAGCACAGCAGAAATGGGGGGGGGGAGGTGATGTTGGTGATTGTTGTGTTGGGGTTTGTTTGTTTTGGTGTGGTTCTTTGTTGTTGTTGTTGTTGTGTGTTTTGTTATTTTGGTTAGATTTTTTTTTTTCTTAAACACTTGTGTCAAAGACATTGAAAAGTAAATTCTTACCCCAGGAGGCTGGGCCTGCAGAATTTCCTTGGCTTCAGCATCATTCAGACCAAGCTGCAGCCACACAGGATGAGTATGGAGGAGCTTGTCCAGTATGCTTAGCTTGTTGGATAGGCTGTCATATCCAGAGTCACGGGGGCAGCTTTTTGCATAATTTTTTTCAGGAGAGACATTATCCATGTCCTTTACCAGACTGTGAAAAATTAAAAAGAAGAACACAAAAATTAGACATGCTAACCTCCTATAAACAACCACTCAGTTCAGCAAAGCAACGTGTCACAAAACTAAGGGCACTGCTGGCACCATGAACTGGTATTTCTCCTGAAAATTCACATAATTAATATAAAGAAAATTCTTTTAGCCATAAGATTTCTTTCTTTCACTTGTCCTCAAATTTGAAAGGTAGCTTTAAGATAAGCCTTTGCATTATTCTATTAGCTTGTTGAAGTCTGGCAATCACTTCAGATCCAGGCATATACGTGATCAATTGAACATTTCACCTCCTTTCTTCGTTGTGATCTCATTTGGAAAATCTTCTCTCCAGAGGTACTTATGCGATTCAAATATTTTTATTCCCAGGTAGAGATTACAAAAGCTGCAAGCCACAGAAGTCTTCCTCTGCCTTGCCTGTCAGAAAAATCTGTTCAATGCTCTGACAATGCAGCAACCCACTCACCACCCATTGCCAATCATCTCACCAAACACAAGCACTTTCCCTGTTTGCTTGTAGGTATCATTTTCACAACAGAAGCCCACAAACTGCTATCACTTCATTTCAGCCCCAGACCATCATCTCTGCTTCACCAGCTCTGTCACCTTCACAGCTGTATATCCATCTTTGTTCCCCTCTGCTAACAAGTGGTCAGACACCTCAATCAGGAGAAAAAGGAGAAAGAATTAAAAAAAAAAAAGTTACATCCCTTTAATAATCCTCCCTAAGGCACAGCTTCATTAAGAAATCATCCTAAGTGGTAGTAATTTTTTATGGTTTATGCTCTAGTTACATTTTTGCCATTATGCCATGAAAGCTCTTTACCTCACATTTTAGTCCTAATGTTTCCCAGGATCAGAAGCAAGCAAGGAATTGGATATTTATGCTCCTAATTCCTTTGGTTCTGGATAGAGTCTTATGGGAGGAATAAAGGCTAAGCTAAGTGTGAATGTGGCAAACTAAGGTTAACATTTCTTTGGGGCAGGGCAGCTCAAGTTAGCTGTTACTTAAGTAACAAAGTACAGGCTTTGGAGTCTGCAAAGACTTGTTACACAAAACCTAAATAAACAGAATACTTTGATAACTCCTTTTGCTATGCAAAGCTTCCCCATCATTCACATAGTAGAGAACACTGAGAACAACTGCATGTGTGTTGCTGGTTCAAATTCTTCATTTTTGAGGTAGAAATACATCCTGGGATTCTTCCAGACCTAGAAATCACTACAGAACAGTTATGCTGATAATAGCATCCTGATGACAGTATTTGAACATGGACAAAAAAAACCCTGCAAGCTCAAGATCTGACTAGCTAAGGTGTCAGGCACAGAGGCTGCATCCTCCCTACAAACCTCTTCTGATGGCATAAGAGGCCCCAAGTGACAGAGGTCTACACAGCTGCATTTCCCCACTGAAAACTGTCTCATGGCTCTTCTGAGCTTTGTGTTTGATCAGCAATTTGCATCATTACTGGGCAGGGCTAGAAAGGAAAATAAATGGGGTAAAGAACTTGCAACCATGATCCAGTAAGAACAGGCACAATCATTCAGTCTTTTAATTCACTGGGTCAGTTACCACTACCAGCTAAATGGTAAACTAAAGTGCAGATTATCTCCCCTTCCTAACTGTCAAAAGCTGTTAGCAGCTGCCAATGTCTCTTCAAGAAGCACCAAATATACAGAAACATGTAAATGCTACTTCCTTTTTGCATGCATTATTGATGACACAATAGGAACCCTGGGTTCCCCTTTCTACCACATTCCCAGAAGGACCTAATATTGTAACTTATAAATCTCCAGAAACCTCAAATTATGAAACACAGAAGCGTTTTCGTGAGCTGTACCTCCAGTAAGTACTGCTCAGAAAATTTCCACTCACTTCAGAGCCAGATAGCAATGTTACAAACCAAAGACAGATGTAACAAAGTGCAAGTTATACACCAACACTGACTGTAGGGTCAACTACATAGAACTTATTTTCATTCCTTGTCAAGATCTGGAAACTAAGCATGTTGCAGAGGGAACACGTCCAAGGCAGGAGAAAATTTTACCTATGAAAGAAAGTTACATCAGCTAAAAAAGGTACGTGACTGGTATCAGCTATCTGGCCTGGTGCTGCTTGCTACCACCAAACAACCCAAAGGTAGGGAGAGTTTGCATGTATATGTAGGGTCACAGTGTTCCTCTTTGTTTTGTCTGTGCTTAATGTTGTCAAACTCACCCAAACTATTATAAATCATAAATTAAATCTGAACAGATTGCTGTCAGGTGTTTGGAACTTACAGGTACTTACATACACAATCCCTCCCCACATGCTGAGATCCAAGAAGGAATGCAACATGTGAGCCTACACCTTACGGACCTAGATACACACACCTCCTTGATGCAGCTGTTTCTGCCCCCTCAAGAAACAAGCCAAAGATTAGGAGCATTTATCATGATGAGAATTCTCACACTCCTAAACACCAGCAGTTCACATGACCTCGATGCACCTCAGCTACATCAGTATTAGAATGTCCTTGTGATCTGGAAGAAGGTATACTAGGGACAAACAATACTTAAAAAAAAAATAAAAATTGTACCCAAATAATAAAGAAAGAGGTGGGAAGAAAGATCAGACCTGGTGAACGGTGGCAAGAGCATAGCTTGGAAAAAAACCACATCTGGCAAACCACATCCAACCTATGAGAAGCCATTGCCCAGAAGGTAAATGCAGCCAAAAGTCTATTGGTCTGTTTTGACCAATATATTTGGAGTGGTCTAATGCCACTGAGGATCACAGTCTGAGTTAATTAAAATGATTTTAAGAATAAACTAATGATACAGGCACTAAACATACAAAGCATGACACAAGGGACTTCTTGAAATTTGGCATGTCTTCGATAATAAAATTATTTGAGATTGGGATGTGTTTGTTACTTCTTTGGAAATAATAGCATGGAAAGAAGAACCATTCCGATTCTTCACAATCACCTGATTAATTCAAGTGTAAAGAAAAATAAGTTGCTGTAACCTAAACCCTAGCAAAAATGCTGTATATTAAATAGCAGCAATTACATTTCTCTCCTGGTTTTACTTTTGGGTTTGTGGGGGTGGTGTATTTGGTTTTGGTGGTAGTGTTAAAGTACTATTTGTTTTTTTGGTTGTGGTGGAAGCATAAAGCACAAACAATTGAGAAACAGCAAAGCTTATCACTGCTATTAAGCATCTAGTGTCCAGAGCAGACACTGAGGCTGGGTGGAGAAACAGTTTCCAATTCTCCTGCTTAGGAAGCAGTTAACTGCTCCTGGCAGAAGACGACATCAGGGCTGAAAAGGCCCATCAAGGAATGTTTGTGCAACTCAAAGCCCCACTTAACAGTGGTTTGACTGCAGACCCACCCCCACACTTGACACAATAGCTGAAAACCGAAGAGATACAAACATTAGCCCTATTTTGGACCCATTTTGCAGGTCGATAATTTGTTTGTTTTTCTCCCGAGGGATTATGTTTGAAATTACCATTGTATCATTAATCTATAGAGTGATTTCTGCAGTTTAGTCTATTTACCATCGGCAACCTTAAAGAATCTGTTTGTGCAAAATAAATCAAACTAACCCCACATCCTCTTGTGCCTCTTGTGAATGCAACTGGGCAAGCAGCAGACGGGCTGGCTGTTCAGGCAGCTGGTGCTGGACCTATAGTACATTTGCACACCTATTCTTTTTCTACAGTGACTCCCAGTAAAAGACAATCTGAGTAGGTGACATGAAACCCAAGATCGAAACACCAGTCCACCTCTCCTGATGGCCAACCTTAATGCAAGGGTACTGCACTGGTTCCAGTGGGAGAGGAGTTTTGACACAACTCACAGTGAATTAAATAAAATATATGATTCATAGAAGTCTCCTTAGATTGAAGAAACCCCATAGGTGTGTGGGAAGTAAACAGAGGTGACTGCCAGGATAATGTGGTGCTGCATCCTGGGTAGACTTGGTCCACAGGAAAAAGGACAAGGAGCAGATTCTGCAACCAGGATGATTCCCTCCATCATACCAACTGGGCTCTATCATCTACCTTGATCACATATATGAACCAAATGCTCCTGCTCTCCCACTTGCTACTACAACTTCATTTTGTCTCTCAAATCCTTCCTATGCCTTTTGCTCTGACCTTGTAAAAAAAAAAAAAAACAAACCAAACCAAACCAAAAAAAACCCACAACTTTTAGCATTTGTCTGTCTTTCTTGTTTGTTTGGTGGGGGTTTTTTTGTTTGTTTGGTTTGTTTTTTTTGGGGAGGCTTGTGACAGTGAGCTAATCTGAAACTACCACCAACCTCCCAAACCTCCTGCATTGACAAACAGTGGCCTGAGGAATTAACTTTTCTCTCTTTGGGATTATGGACACAGTGAAGGTGCCTCCAGTTTGTGTGCACATCCAATCAGGATGACCAATGCTGTTCCATGGGTTTGCTGTGTTGAATTAAACTAAGCCAGATGCTGCAGGATTTTCAAACACACGCCCCTCTCTGTGGAAGAACTTGTCAACCTCTTTGAGGGCATGAGAGGGGTTGTAGGAAGAACCTAGATGACCATCAGCATTTGAGGTATTCAGTCTGCTCCCGCACTTTGAAGAAGGCTGTTTATCAGCCCAACTGAAAAAGCAACCCTGACATTAGTTTATCATCCCAGATGCACCTACTGAGCCCTATTGATCAGCAGCATGAGAGCACGTTTGATACTATAATCAATATAAGGACTTGTAACTTGCATGTGAATGTGTCCACATTTCCTTACTCCCTTTTTTGCTTGGCCTCTGTTTTTAGGGTACTTACACACCACGGCAGGGCAGATGGGGGAAGAGAGTGAGAGAGAAGAGGTCTGCCTATGGCAGGAGGATGCTCAGCATCTACCCAGCGATGCAACTTGACAGGCTTTGCTGCCAACTCCTGAGGTGGTGCAAAGGTTTGAAAAACCACAGGTCTGTGTCCAGGTTCAGTCCACTTCACTGTTACACAGCAATGAGGCATATTCCTCTCCTTTCTTTGCCAGTCACAAAGGCAAAGAGAACAGCAGCAGGCAGGTAAAATTAATCTTTCTAAAACTGTAGATGAGTGCGAACCTTGCTCCAGTTCCACCAAAGGCTCCCCACAGTTGGCCCAGTTTGAATCCCGACTGCCATGTGCCTGGATTTCTATAAAACCTGCAATCTGTCATCACACCATCCGAGCTTACACAGTGACACGGAGCATCAGCTGGGAGAGGGTGTAAAGCCCCTGCTGAGCATTACCTCCACTCCTCGTCAGGTGGACTGTCACCTTCTCCATCGCATTAATGCTGAAGGGACAGGAAAAAGCTGCTGGGGGAAAGGCTGACGGATAGTTGCCTACCTACAGTAACAGAACCAATTCACTGTGCAAGACACAGAAGACTACTCAAGTTAATAACTGCTGTGGAAAAAAATGTAGAAGGTGCAGGCACGAGGGCTGTCCAGTGACAAACATGAGGGAGAGAGCAAAGTTCTGTCCTTGTTTGTATCATGGTAACAGAGCAGCAGGAAGGCAATAAACTGCAGCAGCTGCCACCACCAGCAGAGCATCCCCAAATTATTTCCCAAGCACCAAATGCTCCAGGAAGACTGGGGCTTTACAGCCTTTCCTACAGAGCTTCTCCCCATCACCAAAGAAAAGACACGCAGGAGTCCCAGGTCCTTGAGAGAGACCAAGTGCCTCCATCTGAGTGCCACCAGCCACATCACGTGGGCTTGCCTGTCCGATGCAGGCCTGGGCTGCCATTGCATGCAGACGCTTAAGTACAATGCAGGTCAGAAATGTATCCCATTTATGCCCTTTTCTGACAACTCCACTCATCTGCATTGCTGAGATGTGTGTCTGTACGGGGAAAGAGTCCAGGCACCAAGCATCGTGGAATATAGAAAAGGATGGTGTGAGCTTCCTGATTAAAATGCATTTTTACAAGCCTCTTTTTTGTCTGGCTTTTACAGAGCCCAAGTTGTAAGCCCAGTTACACAAATCATTCTCAGTATTACTTGGGCCACAGATGTAAAAAGGGGAGACAAGTCCAGAATATAATTGGGAGGAGGAGTATAGATCTGAAAGTCATCACACAACCACAAAAAAACCTCAAACAATACAACAAAAAACCACAACCAAACCAAAAACTAAAACGAAAAATCTCAAACCCACACACCACAAAAGTTGCAGACATGCAGTTTTGTGTACTTATTTTTCTGAATAACACTCAGAACTCTTGCAACCACTGCCTTTCTCAAACTAAAACTGTTCTGGGTGATGCAGATACACCCTAAGGTGAAAAATGAGCAAAGAAAATACAATTCCTTTTAGCTCAAATATCTCTAGGTTCAAATGTCACATCAAGATACCAACTTCTGAATGGCTGAACACACAATAATAAAAACAACCTATGTGAATTACAAAGTTTTAAATTAACTACAAAGAAATAAAGTTATGATAGTGAACACATCCTTGTGGGGGTCTAGTTTAAATAAAGACTCTGGAAAATCTTAGCTGAAATTACTGTGATCTTCTTGGGTATTTCTAGATAAACAAAAGATAACTGTGAACAACTCATTACATAATTTATACCAAACCATCTTCTTCCTTACACAGAAGCACTCAATTCAGAATTATGTAGTCATATAAAACTTAATATATTTATTCACATTTCATAATTTACATGTCATCTTAAAGGTGACAGAAAAGAATGAGGTGTTTTTAATGGATGGCTATTATTTAAATATTAAATTGAATTCAGTTAAGTAGCCATGGAAATTGCATTAATCATTTTTTTTGTTAGCTTAATTTACATATTTTATTATATTTTTTCACTCAAAATTAACATATTTGGTTAAAAAATATCTGTTTAAAAGTCCTCTGGATCTGTAAAGTGGGGAGATTTAATTGACTCTTTCCAGCTAAGTGTTCCATCAAAATTTTAGAACCAATAGAGCTCAAGTCTTTCATACATATAGTGTACGCAAAGATACAAGAAGACTTTTCTTAACTGAAAGTTAGCTAATGAGGGTTGAAATTAATTAGCTGAATCCAGTAAAATGAAGAAAGTATCCTTTCCATCCCTATGCTTTCAAAAGCTTTAAAACTTGAATAATGTGCAACCAGGGGCATGGCCAATAGCTTCAATTAGTGCAGCTGCCATATTCTTTAGTACTTGGACAACGAAGGTGCTGCTCAATGTTTTATTTAAGTAATAATTTAAATGTATATTGTAGTTATTTTTAGTGCACTCCTAAAGTATTTAACAAAAACAACAAGAAGCTAAAACCTATGTAAGTATCTCTAAATAACAAACTGTTACTCACTTGATTAACTCCCTGCCTTAAAGAGCAAAGCCCACCACAATCTCCAGAGTTGGCCCAGACTGCACAGTCAGATAAAACACAATGCCTGCAATGGTTGCTTTCCTCTTGCAACAAGTATTTCAACACTATGTACAAAAATCTGTTCCCTTGTTAACATAATAATTAAAATATTCCATATCCTCACGATGTCAATTCGGACATAACCAATCGAGCACAGCAGCCAAGCAAAGCCAAAACGCTGGGGTCCCACTATGCCCAAATTAAAAGGTACCATTTTATCATGACAAATTTCCACAACCCACACCTGTGTGGCATGATCTAGTTTAAAAAACTGGAACTTTTATCTTGCACTATAATACGCATCTCAGTTTTAAGTTTAGGGAAATGTGTCATCTACACTTTTTTTTCCCTAATGTGCAAGATACTCACATATAAATGAACTAAAAACATGTAACCCACTTAAGCATCAACTCATAACAGTCAATATTTTACCTCCTAACCTGAGAACGTAAAGAAATCACATTATTGTATGTTGAATCTCCACAGAGCCACCCGAAGCAATGGACATTTTTAGTCTTTAAAGTGTGAAAGCAAAGTTTATTGCCATAAACAGTTGGAAGAACATTAGTAGTTTCCTGCTTTACACATTTATCAGTATCCAAGGTTTGCAACAAGGAAGTAGAAGTGAAGTTCAGTTGCTTTTAGAAGACATTGAAGCAAATACACAGAACAACTGAATCTCTGGGCTCTCCTTGTGCACAAAGGGAAATTCCTTGAACCACAAACCATAGTCTCTACACCCCCTATGTTGCTGGGATGAAGAGTGCTACAACATGAGCCACCCAAGAAGAGAGCACAACAAAAACATTCCTGTCATGTTACACCTCCCAGACTATGAAAATAAACATTTTAATCACCTTCGCAAATCAGCAGATTCATCTTCCACTGTGAGATCTGTCTGTACCATCTCTTGTTTCAGTTCTCCGATTTCTGAGGCAATTGTGTCAATGAGCTAGAAAGGGACAAAAATAGTATGACGTCAAGTGAGTGGAAGAGGCGTGGAAAAGAAGTCCGGGCAAGTTTAGTCACCAGAGATTAAAAACTTTTTTTTTTTTAAATCACATCCTATTTGGACTTCCCCTTACAAAGGAAAAAGTAAGGGTTGGGGCAACTCATAACTGTTCTCGGAAGAAAAATAATTCCTGTTTTGTGCCAGTACAAAACCTTCCAGGTTGGCTAGCCTTTTTTTTATTTATTTACATATATTAAGTCTGCAGCCTCACCATATTATAAAACAGCTTAAAGGAACTATGATTAGATAGTTTGTAACATTTACTTTCTCACATAAAAAGAAAAAATATAATTTTGCTGCATGAGTTATTTCAGAAGGGACACTAAGCCAGCCTTACAATATTGTGGTGGATGAAAAAGTAACATAGCAAGAAGGAAATGGCTGGCTGCTTTTCACATTAGGTCTTGAACTGCACTTGAACACAAGAACTCAACTAAAAGAGAATTGCCTTGCAGCACTTCGGCTCAGGTGGAACACAATCCTATTTTGAACATGAGGGCTAGAACTCATTTTAAAGCGGGCGAGATGAGCACTAGAGCTGTATTCTGGAAAATGCAGCATTTGCTAGCCAGATGTCTGGGAAATGTTCTGTTGAGTAGAAACCAACTATGAAGTTTTCAAGGCCTGCTGCCTTGGACATTCCTTGCAGCAAATGCATCAAGTTTGCTTAATGCAGCACAGCACAACAGTATATAAACCCTGGCAGCATTCCCTTTCTCTTGCTTGTAGTGAAACCCAGTGACAATGTTTGCAGAGATGCCATTTCTTCTGCCACCACCTCTGCACCTCTGCAAACAAAACCCTGTTAGACAAGTAAAAACAACTTTCCAGTACAGTCCAGAACTGTCTTCATAGTTGCCAACAAGATGTGATCCCGAGTCCCAGCAGTGTTAGGAAGCTCAGTACAGCAGCGTTTTCAAAGAACAGCAGGCAACGTTTTCCTGTACTCATTTATGGGAAGCTTTTCCCCTACCTCAGAAATTCACACCCTCCTTTGCTGTGCAGCCCTATTCTGATCATTTCAAAAGAAGTTTCAGTCTCAACTTACAATAGGCCAACTCCATTGAGGCTACCTTCAGTAAGAACTACTTACCGTACACTACATTCATACCATAGGCTTTTCTCCATCAAGGTCAGAGCTCCCAGACACATTATACCACTGTCACTACAGCTGACAAAGATCTTCCACTGTCTGACTCTCTGACCAACACCCAAGCCAGTGTGGCGAGATGTGAGCAATGCCTTCCTGACCATGATAAAGAGCAGCCGAGGAACCTGCGTTGTCCCGATGGACCGGCCTTGTGCCACACCGTAGCACTCGGCACCCCCAAAGAACCACCACTGAACACCCCACAAGGCACGGGTAACTTCATTCCTCCTTTTGCAGAAGGGATTAATCCAGACACCCATACTGGCTTTCCACAGTGAAAAACAGTCGTGCCACTGCTGTCAGATGAGCCTCACTAGAAAGCCATTGCATCATCACATGCGTCTGGCTGTGGTTATGGGCAGCCGCATTGCCTTAGGGCGAAGGTTTGACCTGGGTGCTCAGAGAGCAGTACCAGGCTCTAGGCAGCACAAGGCTGACTGCATCTTGCAGACCACATTGCATGCATGTGTTTTTCTCTTTTAAAGCCTCTAGCACCTTATCATCATCATCCTCCCTAATATATTTATTCTTGTAATCTCCCAAGATACAGTACAGCTGCAGTTCTTGCTGGCCTGATGGAGGGGGAATTTCATGCTGCGGTGCACTGCTTTGAACAGGGAGGTTCCACATCATCCCTTGGGCTGGCTTGGATGTTCATCTAGCCCTGTTAGCTGGTTCAGCTTGCTAAAAGGTTGGAAGGCTTCTTCATTTCCTATTTTGGTTTGTTTTCTGCTGGCTTGATGACCTGAACCTAATGTGCAGATCAGACACCAGGAAACAGAGGACAGCACCAGGCTGGGAATACGTCTGCCTCTTTCAGCAGATCACTAGATCCCATCAGTCCCAGTGTGAAATCATGCCCCATTACTCAGCCACCCCAGCAAATACCCCAGGGTTTGGGGCTGTTCGTGCTGACCTTGGAACAGAGAACCCATGCCCTTGTTTAAGTACTACCAACTAGTCAATAAGTGGATTAGCCACCCAAACTCTACAGTCTGACCAGGACACCTCTGGAATTCAGACCACTCAGGTCTTCCAAACATCTGAGTGCTCAGTAGCAGGAAACATACTTTTGGGCTGACATTTACTAATGGGGGGGGAAGCCCTACAGCCTCCACTGGGAATAAAAATCTGCACACCGTGACCATACACTGTATTCAGAGTGGGTGTGTGCACATGACTGTCTAAGAAACAACTCCTGGAATATTTAAATCCTTGCTGCAGCAACTCTGTCACTGTTAGAACCTTTACAATGTTGCACCTGAGCACAGCCGAAAGCTGAATTATTTGAACTGACAGCAGTTTCTGTTTTTCCACCAGATAACCACAAAACCTCTAACACTGCAGCATCGTGAATGCAGCCATGTCAGGAACAGAACACCCTTAAGTGCCTCATCCTGCAGTAACAGATAAAAAAATAACTTTCCTAACAGAGGAGGCAGAGCTTGGATTTTACTTTTAAATCACAGCTTCCTATTCACTATTTTTCAAGCACCAAGTTGTCATGAATATGAGCAATTTAGCCAGCTGTAAATACATCAGGGCTTCCTGTCACAGCTTGTCTGGAGCCATCTCAGAAGGAAAGCACCACTCGCTGGCTGCCAGCACACAACCTGAGTCAGTGTCTGGGGTCTCATTATAGATGGCAACTGATTCACAACTATCTGCATCTATATTTAACCATTTAAAATATGAACTTGTGATGGAAATCACTACCTGAAGCTCAGTGGGTTATTAAACACTGTTCAAGAATTTGATCTGCTAATGACACGGACCTGCTGTAGGTAAGAGCTCTGTTGCACCCAATACTGAATACGGTCAGCAGAGCTAATTTTTTTCATTGAATTAGCAGTATCTCTCTACTCCAGTGCTAGATGCACTGGTCACCCTGTCTGGTCCCCTGCAGGCCTGGCAGGGGGACCAAAAGGGCCAAGGAGAGCATGAAGCCATAGGAATCACCCCCACCCTCAGCTCCTTTTCTTGCATGAAGCATAGTAAAACTAAGGCAAACCATACAAATATCTTAAAGACAGTCAGTCTCTGAATAATCAAGTTGGAATTGACCATCTATTTGTTTTCAAGGGATTATTGTCAAGCCACTGACAGGGATTATGTCAGCTATGCCTGGCAACAGATACATCTCTTTCAACAGTCTTCCTTCAAATGTTTGGTTATGATTCATGCAGAACAGGAGACAGACTGCTTGTCAATCCCCTGTCTTCTTCACAAAATCAACTATCTGTACAGAGAAGCTGATCAGCAATAAGGGGAGGGCGAGTCAATGCTCCACCCAACTCTCTAAGTCTACATAGTGTTTACTGTTCCCGGACCTGCGCTCAAGGTGAGGCAGGGAGAAGAGATGCCCCAGGACAAGTCATGGGTGGCAAGCTGGGCACAGAAGGAGCCCGACACCAGCTGCACACCCACCACAGCAGCAGCAGCACCTACCTGGTTTGTGCGTACCCACTTGCAGAAGCTGTAAAGATGGCAAGGGTGAGATTTTGACTGCTGGTTTGATGTACGGAGGCACCAGGTACTGCAAGAAGCAGTACATGAGCAGCTGCTTTTGAATCATAAGCTGCCAGCACCACAGCCCAGACTTCTTTCCCTACAAAACTTCCTACACTGGCAACTGCATGAAAGCTGAGCTGCTGTTCCTCATGAACCAGCTACTAGACGTGACAGGATGAATCAGCTCTGTGTAAGTAGCTCCTCCTCTTGGGCAACATCACCTCGGTCTTTGCACCCACAAGACTACCTGTGGCCATACAGAGCCATCACAGTAACGAGAATGCCCTGTGACAACACTTTGCACAACACAGGGTTTTTCAGCATCCTTCCCTGAAAAGTATACAATATGAGGAACTCTCCACAGAAACATCCATGGGCTTTCAGTCACCACCTCAACATTGGCTTTGCTGGGTTGTTATCTGTCTGTTAATGAACTTATCTGTGTTACCTGGTTTCAACCAGAGTTTTTGGGGAAAAAAAAAATAAATAATAATTTCAAAATCCCATGAAACAACTCCCTCACAGAAAACAGTATCTCTGGGCACTACAGCAAAGAATTCTAATCCAACTTGTAATAACAGCACGATAACATGCTCAAAAAGTCAAGTGACACTCCATACTTCATGCTATCATTTCACGTACCAGTTTGATCCTGGAAGATGGAAAGTATCTACAGTGCAAGGGAATTTAAATACTGTATAACCTTCCTAAGCTGTAGCTCCTTGGTTAGTTCTTTTGTTTACCAATACCAAAAAGCTATCCACAGCAGCACATTTTCTGATGCTCTCCAATACCCAGTTTACCTTTGCAAGTTACTTGTAGTTATTTTTGTATGGCTACCATGTTCAGCATATAACATGACTTCCTTTTACATCTTTGTCTGGGGGAAAGGTACTTGCTTCTGTAAGATGAAAGTTTTTAAAAAAATATTTTAAAACTAGCTTTAACTTTTAAACATTTTAAATCAAGGTGCATGAGGTGCATGCAGCAGGTATCACACCTGACTGAAACATTTATCTTGAGGAAGAATGTCCTCATTTTTTTTCTAAATAAACTGTCAATATTTTCTGAAAATGGCAACTCATTTTCCTTAAATTCTTTTTCATGTTAAAACAGACAGAGACAGGCAGACAAAATGTTACTATTCTCCTGATTTAAAAACAAAAAGAAAGAGAAAAAGAAAAACTTTGGAGTCCCATCTTGCAATTAACTCATGCATGCTGTTACAACAGCACCTGACAAATCAATTCATATCACATAACATAAGGTGTACTCATGGTTTTATGACATCATTTCTGAAATATTTAGAATCAGTGAAACTTCTGGTCATCATACAGTGTATGTGATGCTTGCTTGATCTGAGATGAGCTGTTAATAATATGTTTCTACAAAATGCAGGAAGGATTCTGGGTGTGTACTATTATTAGATCCAACCTTAAGAAAACAAGCAGCAGCAGAAGGCTGTTGCCTTCTTAGAGGAAGGCTCAGAATATTTGAATTCTTCAAACAGATTTCTCTATTCACAAAGAGTATGATCCCGATTTTGCTGGAAATAATGGGAAAACTCACCCCATTGGCTTCAACAGACTTGAAATCAAGACCTTAAGAAGCAGTTTCCAAAGGAAAGTCTAACTGGAGGCCCTGGTAGTGTAAAGCAACATACATGAGCCCCAAGACTAAAAATGTAACCCGAAGAAATCTTGCAGGTTATTTAGGACTATGAAATAGGTATTAACCTGCTATGCTATAGGAAGAAGCTTTCATGAGAAAGTATCATCTCAGGCAGTGTATTATTTAACATTAAAAAACCCCTTTTAATTTAAAGGAGGCGTTCTATAACATGATAAATAGCCATTTTTCTGTCTAATGATTTTCCTTTGGATTTTTTTTTCTGATAAAACACTGTGAAAAAGAAACTACAATACAACCACTGTAAACCCAAACAATAATTATGACTCAGATAGCATGAATTCACATAGCAGCCCAGTACAGTATTGCCTAACCAAACCTACCCTAAACATTAGGCTGTTGCAAATACCCCCACACTAACTGTTTACATTCCTAAAATCCATGAACTAAGTAACAAAATGCAAACATCTAAACCACAATGTTTCCTTTCATAATGTATCAACGCTATGCTTATTGTCAACAGATTCTTTGTTCAACAAGACTGACCTCAGCTTTGAGAAGCTGGCAGGAGTGACAACGTGATTCCTGCACACAGGACAAACATAAGCTAGCTCTCTCATCAGAACATGTATATCCCATTTTTACATTTGACATCTTTCAGGGTGCCAGATAAGCAGCAAAAAATCAGCACAAGTGTGTTCACTAGAAGCAACACACTCCCAAGGGACCTACAGTTACCTTTCTGAAGCTGCTCTGTCTACACATGCATCCCTGCTGTGCACCGGGGAAAGCATAGGCCCAGGACCAGACACCGATTGCTGCCTCTCAGAATCCCAGCATAGCTACAGGTCGTCTTCCTCATTCAACTCAGGCAGAGTTTCCCAGTCCCAAGAGGAAAATAGGTGGCTTTGACTTGATGTCTGTTTCCGGTCATTTTTAGAAATTCACTCATCAATCACTGCTTGACAACCAAATTCCTGTGGTTTTGGTTTTGTTTGTTTGTGTTTGTTTTTGTTTTTTTTTTTCTTCTTTGTTTTGTTTGTGTTTTGGGTTTTTTTTCGGTTGTGTTTTGCTCCACCTCGCCGTCCCCCACCCCCAGCG
>JANHFX010007862.1:0-20970 GCA_027560015.1 Chloroceryle amazona | reverse complement strand
AACAACCCCACCCGCCCAACCACACAAAGCACCCCACCCCACCCACCCCCCCCCCCCCCCCCCCCCAAAAGCCTGAAACTCTTAAATCCAATTAAGTCTTCCGAGAGTCCTGTCCAAGTAAGAAATGGAAGATGCAGTCAGGAAGAAGCTGCATTTTTTGCAATCAGGTAAATTGAACAAACGGTTTAACACCCAGCAGAATATAACAACACACGATGAGAACAAACGCATAATGAGAAGTATCACTGGGGTGACCTCCTGCTGATTAGTGGGGCTCCCTCTAAATTCACAATGGTAATTTGTGAACAAAACCTTCTGAACTAAACAGGAGCCAAGGATCATGTCTGAGAAGTCCTTCTAAGATTTTTAACAGTGAGCTTATAATTGCATTTAAATAGCCTCACTCTTCTCCTCTCTCACACATTTACTGACCACAGAGTAGGTGATTCTGTGGGAAGTCTCAGTTACCCACATGGCAAGTACTGCAGGTGCAAAACTGTATTACAGACTAAGGTGGAGGCACAGCTTTTGGTGTAATATAAGCAGAAATTAAATAGAAATGGCAGAGAGCAACAGGGAAATCAAGTTTAGTGAAACAGCTGCAGATGGAGCTTGAGCAAAACAAAGCAGCAGGGATCGAGAATGCCGACAGTTAAAAAAACAAGTTTGACACACACACACATGCTTCTGCTTCCTCTAATGCCTTATGAGAGGGCATCCACAGCAAGTAGGACCACTGGGGAAGGAGGAGTTCACAAGAAAAAAAGGGTTAAGTGAAAAGTTGTGGCAAGCACAAGGACTGGAAAAGGGTGACAGGTATAAGCAGGAGAAAAAGAAACATTTTCTCTCAGTTTTAATCTGTAGCAGGAAGCTTTAAATTCACCCTGTTCCAGAGGTCATACTAGAAGAGGTTACATTTTTCCACTTAGATTCTGGTTAAAAAGCAGCCATGCCAGGAAGCTCAGAAACCAGCCTGTTTTCCAGTCAGGGTTTGCAGACTTTAAAGGCTGAAACAAATATCCTGAATTCTGCATTCTTGTGAAAGCCAAACATTAAAAGATGACCAAGAGAACACAAAAAAACAGTGCGGGGTGTGTGTTTTTTAAAAAAACTTTCTTTGTAATCAACCTATTTAAAGGAATACATTCCTGATGAGGCTCTAAAGCATTGTGATCCATGTTGCTTGACTTAACATCTGTCTAAATAATTTGATTGCACCAGTCCTAGAAGAGATTGAAGTCCAGTGAAGTGGTTAGGTTTGCTATTAAATAAGTTGAGCCCTGTGTCAGGGTACAGAACAGTTGTTCCACTCTGGGGGAGCATCAGACATTTGTAAAGATTTTTTATATTTGCTACTGGCTATTCTAAAGAATCTAAAGGTTACCATATAACAAGAGGGGGTTAATTATAAAATAAAGATGTTTTCTTTCAATTAATTCTGAAAAGGGAACTTGTACCTGAAAGACTGAAGGGAGCCCCACGAAATCCAAAAAGAAATTAGAATAAAAATTCCATTTTCCAAATTGATGCTATCCTCCCTCCTAATGACAACACCAACTCAATTCCACAGAAAACAAACAAACGGAGATTTAAAGTGAACTACATCAGGGGTTTATGAGCAAGGTCATGCAATTACACATGCATCTAGTCCAAGTCATTAATCTTTCCATCTGCAAACAACGACCCCTTCACAGGAAATCTAACGTTTTTTATTTTATTGGTTTTTAATTTAACCACAAGGACGTCTGCATGCAATCCTATTACCAAAATAAGACCATGTCAAGATTTTTACATTCATCTTATTTCAAAACAGAACAGAAGTTTCTAAGCTTCCACACTCAAGCATACAAAAGAATGCAAACACGCAAACACAGTTTGGCCTTCCAAACAAGACCAGTACTTATTTTACATGTAAAAGGTTCTGACGCTCTAAACTTTTCCAGAGCTGCTATTGTTGTTACTATTTATGTAATATTAATACTGTCTGTATGATCATAACTCTGAGTCTCAGCTAAGCTCAAGTCCTCGCAATTCTCAGTTCTCTACACAGTCAGTGAACCAGCCCGAACTACACTTTGTGCTCATCTCAAACTGACTTAGGATAAGCGAAATGCTGTTCCACATTTGAGTGGTTTTCAGTATTTCTAATTAAAATCATCACAGTGGGAATGACTGTTAGCTCTTTCACATGTGGGGTGTTTTTTTGGTGCATATTTTTTTTTTATTAGGCCACCCAATATGCAAAGAGACACAAAGACCTGCTGGTAAAATGGATGGCCGAGGTGGGTGCCTAAGGGTGGGCCCCTGCCCACCTCCCACCTCGGAGTTTGGAGGTACCCCCACAGAGTGCACAGAAACAACTGCAGAAAAACAAACCTACTGTCAGAAGGCTTCATTTCTCTACACAGCTGTCCACATCTGATGCTTATTCAGATCCAAACCACACTGAAAAAACACTGCTCTGAAGTTGTCTTGGTTGAATTCAGACAGTAGGAGGTTGTCAGAAAGAAAAAAAATATCTCTTGATTGGGAAGCTGAATGGAGAAAGATGGCAAAGCATGTCTTTTATACATAACAGAGACAAGCATTTTCTCCTTCCTCTGTGTTTTAAGGACTGAGGGAGAAAGTCTGGGTAGATTTGCTTAGACATTGCCTCGGTGACTGCTTAGAAACCCATCTGAAAATGTCATCAAGCTGCAGGAGCCAACTCGCTGTATAATTCATGTGACCTTTTGTCTGGGCATTTGGCAGGCAGCCCTTTCTGTGTTTAAATGGTCAGTACTTTACCTACTTCACTGTCTCCACAGCTCTCAGAGGGCAGCAGGTGCTAGACCACTGCCTGCTGCTCTGATGTTTGGGTGGCTCCCTTCCAGCAGCACCAGTCTCTCCAGTAAGCAACACTGTCTTCCTGCAGCTCTTCCAATCCAGGACAAAGCTTGCGTATATAAAGAGCAAGTCAGGGAAAAGGAATGATTTGTCTGCTTGGAAAATGTTTCTGCAATGCAATGCCACTTCGTAGGTGCTGACACCCGTGCAGTGCAGGGTGTATGTTTCAAAAAGGCTGGTTCTTTTCATCTTCATCCTTCCATTCCCTTCTCCTCCTGATTTTAATTTACACGGGAATGCCAGAGCAGCATTCAGGTGCCTGGATGTAACAGAGACTTCTGATTCCTTGTCAAAAGGGCTCCTGCTTTCCTCCCTTCCCTTGCAACTTTATTTGGTATTTTATATGTTCCTATACTTTACTGCAGTAGTGCCAATCACCATCTTCCTGGAATTCTCAGGATCCTTCCCTTTAATCCTCTCATTCCACTCCTGTTTTTACAAGGCAAAACATCCCATTTTCTTGGGCTAAAAGTCCTAGCAAATATGAGACATTCTGTATTCCTTCTCTGAACTGGAAAACAAAGGCCACAGGCAATCTAAGAAGCTTAAAATGTCCATGCCCACAATCCTTCTTACCCCGTCTCTGCTCAATTTTCTAAGAATTTGAGATTATACAACCGCACAGCCATTCTGTTCCTTAGTCCCTAACTATGATTTTTGACCTCTTGCTCAACCTAATAACATCTGACTGAGGAAAAGGCACTGTTTACAAATACTGACAAAAGGATACAGGGAAAAGGCTCCATTAATGCTCTCACTGAAAGAAGAGATCTGCAGCCTTCCTTTTGCTGTCCAACTAACAGAATTAGCAGAACCCACTTTTTAGTATTTCAAGCATAAGTTAGCCCACTGAAGGAACAGGCTGTCCTTGTTCATTCTCAATCTGTAAAAGGCCAAGCAACTACTGAGCACAGACATTCACAAAAACTACTTTTGGAAAAGAAAAAAGGGGTTTACTCTCGTGCAGCCGAGGAAGAACATGAGAAAACATCAGTCCAGATGTTCAGTATAAGCTAGCAAAAGTCAGCTGCTGTCAGAAGACTGATTCTGGTTGCTACCTGTCAGTGCAGTCTTTAGGCCATCTATGTTGCCAGTAGCAGGAGACAAGAGAGGACCTGAAATACAATCCCTGCTGTCTCACAATAGAAATGTACAGAAGCTACGTACAGCCTACCACATATGTACTTGAAAACCTATGGTGAATTAGCATCATATAGCATTCAAATTATAATAGCAATTTATAAATATGTAGTATTAAAAACAATAAACTACAGGTAATTCAGGGAACTGTAAACCAGAAAGAGGAAGAATAAATGCATTCTACTTTTTCTAAAAATGAAAAAAAAATAAATCCAAACAACAACAACAACAAAATCAACCTTTTAAAAATGCAACCCTACCCTTCAGAATCCATTAAGAGATACACACTGAACGTCAGATTTTCAGGAAATTTAAGCAACGGCTCACATTCCATTTCCCTGTTCTCCTATTAGCAGCACACTCGCACTACCCCATGGAGAGAGCTGTGTTCATCTCTAACCCACAAAGCCTTGGTTTGTCTAATTACACTGACCTTATCCGATTCTTGGCAAAACTAAACTTTTCCTTTTGAAAGTATTTCCTCTGAGAAGTTAACTGAAAACCCACTTCCAGGGACACAGATACAACTGAGCACAGTATCACTTTGAAAACCTATCAAATAAGAGCCTCAGTCTGAAAACCATCATTGGTGCCAGGATTTTGCAGACCTCTCAACTCAAATGTTGCATTGTGTTAGCACAGCTGTATCCACAAGCAAAAAGCGAGGGGATTATGCAAAAAGGATTTTAACTTCTATCGTTCTTCTGGCTGCAGAAAGGGTTTACAGTCTTCCCCCCCCTTCAAATAATGCAAGGGCACATTACTCATAGAAAACAAATAATGCATACAGTAAAAATGACACATCACTCTTCACACAGTGGCATACTTCTGTGTTTTGTAATTTTAATTAAAGCATTTGGAAAAAAGCTTGGAAATAACAAACCTTCCCTGATCAACCTCCTTTGAGTGCTGCTTTTACTTTTATCTCTGCTATCTGCACACGGTTGAGTTTGTGCAAGCTGCTCCCTGAAGAAAGGTTGGATGCCACTACTGTGATGTCAGTGAGCAACAGTATTTCTTCCCATAATGAGCTAAAACAAAAATAAAACTTACGAAGGTTTGATACACTCACTACCCATGTAGGCAGAAGGGCCATGAATGACTGCAATCCTTTTCAGGAAACAATACTCTTGAAAAACTAAAAAGGAAGCAGTAATATGCCACAACTATTAACTTCTCAAAAACAACGAGGAGGTGCCTCTTAATGCATTTTGCAAAATTTGAAATGTAACACCTCTTAATTTACCACCAGTTATACACCTCTCACTAACTCCTCCAAGGAAACTGTTAGTCTTCTCGTCAAGAAGAAAAAAAGATATGAGGTAGCTGAAGGCCACCATCAGAATTAAATGACGTGCAAATATTATGATCAGTGAGATAAGGTTCAGTTATGTCCCAGCTGCTGACATACCATTTTAGGTTTCTAAGTTTCTTCTACTACTACACTTGTTACATTGGGCACTACTACCCTCATGCCTCATTTCCTCGTACAGGTAGAGTAGGGCACTGTGTATCCCCACAGCAAGAGATGTTCCTCTGGGGCCAGAAGAACAGAGTAATGTTCTCCTAGATACCAAATAGAATCATGCAAATGTTACTCCCAACATGGGCAACCTGCTTATTTATTACAAGTCACAACTATTTTGTTTCCTTGGCTGATCATTTCCAACAACTATATTTGCATCCTGGAGTATCAATGCTCCTCCTGGTTAACATAACAATGAAGTAAAATCACAGCCATCTTTCCAAGGACTCCATCTCACTATGCTTTAAGCCATAAAATATCAGCAACTGCTTGAACTGCTACCTGGACAGACTTGTATCTTCAGGGGCTGTGAACCAGTCCATGCATCAGGCTTCATATATTTATCCAACTTAAACTAAGATCCCTGCCAAACTCATAGACTAACTAGCTGAAAGCAGATGTAGAAAGATCATCACTCCTGCCTCAACCAACCTTTTGTCTGCAGGCTTCCCCCCCCTCTCCCTTAATTCCAGATCCTACACAGTGGCAGCTTTTTAAGAGACTAAGGGATAGAGAGGAATTACTTTGAACTTGTTTCAGCATGTCACTCTCAGGAGTGGTTTAAGTCCCATTAGATTTTGGATCGATCTGCTGTCTCTCAGCTGTCTACTCTCTTCTTTTATCTATGCTGAAGTGATAAATGCAGAAATAAAAGCATCTGAAAACCCCATCTGACTGCTCCCACCGACATGAACAGACGTGGCATCACTGTTTCCAACAGGAGCATACAGTTAGGCAAACACCAAAAGCCACAGAAAATCCATCCCTTTAGCTCTGCTGAGCGTGGGCACACTACCAAGATTATGTTTGCTACTAGTGCTGTCTCCCTGCATCCCTTCCAAACAGTTTCTTTTTCCTCCCTTCCACTAAACAACTTCTTCCTGCGTGTCCTGTGGCATACTTTCCACATTACTGAAAAGGAATAAAAACTCAAGTCATTTCCTTTGGCACAGTATTTAATTGAGAGGGATGCCACCGCATTTCTTATAAGAGAACGATTGTGCATTGATATATTCATGTCTTGTTTTGCCTCTAGACATGTCAGAGAAATATATTTGTAAGATTGTCTTTGATTTGGATAACCTTTTGGAGGGTTCACATTCTTCCCAAATTCCCTGGCCTGGATATCTCACAAAACTAGAATTTCTTGCAGTGTTTCAGTAATTTCCATTTGTTAGTCCTGCTAAAACTAGTGAATAATACAAGTGAAAACATTCAGAAATATGTTTTTTAAACCGTTTAAAAAAATGTTTAACATTATGCTGCAGTTCCTGGAAGAAGCAAGAAAAGTTAATCACTTGAATTGCAATACAGCTTCAAGGACTAGGGAAGCTTCTGAATTCATAATAAAGCACTAAGTCAAATGCAGAGGGAGATGAGTGACAGCACCCACATCTAGGTGGGGATGCACAAGATATCTAACTGCCTGCAGGACTTGACTGTCTGTTATTTTAGGCACCTGAGAAAAGCATCTCTCCATGTCCTGTACCAAGAATTCCAGAGGAGGATGAGGGTTTCAGCATTCACGTTGTAACCCCACCTTGTTGCCTGGAGAGGCACCAAGCAAAGCCCTCACTGTACCACTGCCAGAGGTGCCGTTCCACTGTGCACTAAAGCGGGAAGCAGAGACCTGACATACTGTGCTTTGGTGAGCTTAAACACTTCCATTTACTTGAGTATTTCCATGATCCAGGGTTAAGCAATCAGATAGTATTAGATATCTAGTATTAGATAGCTGCTCTTAGTACAGCAAATCTGTCTGCTATTTACTCTTTTGCAGCTAGTAATTAGTGATATATACCATAATTTCTATTTCATCATGCATGTAAAAAAAAAACAAAAAAAAACCAAAAAAACAACAAAAAAACCCCAAACCAAAACCACAAATCAAGCCAAAAAAACCACCCCAAAAATAATAAAAACCAAACCCACAAAAAAAACCCAAACAAAAAACACAAACCAAACAAACAGCAAAATCAAACAAATAAAACCCAACAACAACAAAAAGCAAACAACAAACACACACACACAAAAAGCCCAGACTTGCTGACTTTGCTGAAGGCCAGGTAAGGACTCTGCAGCTCGCTGTTGAAAATCAGCACCTGAAGTACCTGTCAGTGTTTATTAAATGCAGGCACAGTATCAGTAAATATGTAGAACTTCAAAAGATGGGGGGAAAGTATAAATAATATTTTCTTGCTAAAATAAACAACTCAGTGGAAGGGATACCTTCATCTACATTAAGGACTTGCAAAGACATGCACCAACATTTGTAAAGCTACTATGTATTATTTGTCTGGTTTGAGATCTGCAAATTTTCAGGACTACTTCATGATGAATATTCTCCACTATCACCATTCTGTGTATCTATAATATCCAGAAAAAGGAGTCCTGCAACACTGTGATCTAACAGATCAAACTTGCCGTGGCAAGAGGGTTCCTGCCTACAAGGTATCTTTACCTCAGAGTTTGTATGAAGCATTTTGCTCTGATTTCGGAAATATTGAGAAATAATTTTCAGCTGATTTCCTGTAAAAGCAATTCCCTCTTCAGAGATAAGGCAAAACAAATAGCTTTTTGAAAAATTCTTTGTTCATTAAAAGGTATTTAATTTGTTTAACCAAAGCAGCACATAGACAAGGGAAGGGAGAAATGCAGGTGGAACTAAAAGCTGGTTTTTTAACCTTGGAAGTAAAAATTAGCCAAGCATTGCAAGACAGAAAAGTGACATTAAGAGACCTGCAAAATCTGCCTTTTTTTTTTTTTTTTTTTTTTTTCCAATTAATAGATAACCCTAAATATCTTTTAGGCTCTTCACTATTAAAAAAATAAAATCAAATGTTAGTTTGTACACTACTGAACAATAACAAAAACATAGCTTCCTTCAATTATAATGCAATAGCACTTTCTACTTGTATTTGTCACATCCCTCATCTGCTTAATAGGTATCTGCCTATATGAAAGTATAATATAACAGCAAGCAACTGTTTCATTATTCCCTAAAACACATTTTGCAAAGATTATTCTTTGTTCAACTCTGTAGTTAAAATTAGTAAATTATTATTCAGGTGGTAGCCAATGCCTAAAAAGCTACATCTTATGTTTTGTAAAATCTATAGAAGTATTTCCATCGATGCCCACATCGATGGGACGAGGTTCAGTATAGAGTACACTGCAAGAGGACAAGTCTATAAGAAACCCATAAATCACTGAGTATATCTGTTATTCCAAGTTCTGCTAGAAGTTGTACTGCTTACCCTGAGAGCACTGAATACAAACACCAAAAGGGTCATTTGCTGTGCACCTCAGCTTAGCACAGCATGAGACGTCAAGGCAACGACTAACAAGGGAACACAGAGCATTTTCTTATTCTGGTGATGACCTCTAGCTCATCTTCCATGTGACACATTCAAAGGAAAATATGTAAATTGTGCCACTGTACCCCCTTGATCCAATTTTTTACCTATTAACTATGGAATCAGGTCATCAGAAATGTACTACACTTGACATCTTGTTTTTCAGATAGCTCCCAGTGACAGCAGCTGTTACTCCCTGGTACACTGATTGATCTTCCTCCCAGTGTAGTAAAGTAAGGCAATTAAATATACAGCAGCTTTACTTCAGTTGCGTCCATGGTAGGGCTAATATTTAAATTTATTGGTAAAAACTACCATGACATGTAACCTCCTGGCCCACTGCTCATTATTGATTTGGAATATTTTTTCTCTTTTTTTCTTTATTCAAGCTATTAGTCTATCACATGAAATAGTAATTTTGTGGACCATATAAACTCAGCCTGTATACCAAAAACTACATTCACAGCAACAGGGAGCTGCACAATACACAACCCCAGGCACACATCTCACAGGATACTAGAGCTGTGCAGGCCTGTACTCAACACTGAAGTCCTCACAGTCCTCACTTACATGATAACAAACCAGCCCGAAGGTTAAATTACCTTAACAATACAAAACATAGCATCAGTGCAAAAGGAAGTTAAGCTACTCTCTATAGAAGGTTTGCATCATTGTTTTTCTGGGCTTTAGAGAGACTGGAAAACTGGGTTAGGTTCCACTAGAGACTTTACACCTTCTGCACTGCTGCGAAGTAGCACTGCTAACTTGATGATGGAAAGCCACCATCAAGCTCAGAATGTGTAAGTTCATCATGAACCAAGCTTTTGACTACACAGAGTAGAAAAAAGACTGAGCCATATCCATGAGTTAGTTCACTGTCCTGCAAGTGAGCCAGCATAGCAAGCAGGATCAACCAACAGTGTTCTTGCTGTCCTTTCAGCTGTGTCACACACACATCATAAGAGATTAAATGCTTAGACTGATTTAATGATGTTATTAGCAGTTAAAAAAACAACAACAAAAAAACCCAACAAAACACAAACAAAACCAAACAACAAAAACCAACTGCACATAAGATTGCAGGGAGAAAACTAACAGTTTGAACAGTCTCTCTTGCCGGTTTGAGGATCCAGTTAGGGCCAAGGAAGAGGCATAAATAGCTAACAGCTCTTCAGAACAAAGTCTGCACATAGCATAATGCAAGGTATTGCCCCTACTTGAGCTATTAGCAAAATTAGGAAGGAAGTTTAAATCCTCAAAATCATTTGAGGCACCTATACATTTCCCATAAGGATCAAGTCTGTAAGCTGGTTATAAAGAGTGATCATTTTATGAGAAAATTCACCCACAACCTTGACTAACTAAGCTAAATATTTTATTAAATAGGGTTTTTTTCCTACAACTGAACTACTGCTTATGTGGGGGGCTGAGTGGATTAATTTGGGGGTTGTTTTCTTTTCGAGGGACAAGGGAGTTTCAGAAAGGCAAATATTTAGAACCTACAATTTAGCTTCTAAATATACTTTCACAAAATAAATGAGAAGCCACAGATGACATACTATTCCAATAAACATTGTTTATTGTTTCTTCTACCATCCTACTGATGAAAAAATATATATTAAATAGTGAATACAGAAAGGTTATGATACACACCAATGAAACCCAGGAAATTTAAAGCTGAAGGATGTTGAAATATCTGTCCTAAGTTAATTCCATCCTCTTCCTGTTCTCTATAAATAGACCATGGGACTGACAATGTTAGCCTCAACCCAGCTTCCTGATTTGGGTCTCGCTCTGTGTAACTTCAAAGTCACGTAAACACAGGTCATCCTTCCCATCCTCATGCTGATCCTCTTGACCTTTTAGAGGACAACTATTCCCTCTGCACTCTCCCTATAACTTTCACCTCTGATAACCATCTAGTGTACCTCTGTCATCTTCTGTCACCGCTGAGTTGCAATTCATCAACATGCAAAGGTTACAGCTGCTTTCCCAGCCCTCTTCCCTTTTTCATGAGGTTGTCCATCACTAGGTATCTCCTCTCACTCTGCTTATCTGGACCAGCCCCAGTCTCTTCTGCCCCAGCCCCTACACCCAGTTTGTCCTCACTCTTGCAGCTAAACCCATGTGGATGAAACCCCATGACTTCGTCAGCTTTCTTCCTCGTAACTTTAAGTTTTATATGCAACAAACCAGTCCTCTTCACATATTGTAGTTTTCACTATTTTCTACTCTCTCTAAAGTTCCTCTTCTCTACCCCTTTCTCTCAGGTCAGCTACTTAAGGATCCTGGAAAGACAGATGCATTTCATATTATACATCATCTCCAAGACCTGGCATTTTACACAGGTTTGAGCAGCCTTCTCATCCCTCCCCCTTCTTCCAACATCACATTTGTATTTGAGAAGGTGGTCCAAGATCATCACCCCAACAACTCACCTATCTGCTTCTTTCCTCAAGTCCCTCAAAAGACCAGAAGATATATACTCCTGTATATTAAAGGAGGTACTGATGCTACAGCCATCAACTGGCTCTTACAGTAAAGAAAAAGGCTTAAAGCCTCTCCCAAGCAGTCTTCATCCAGACAAGGAAAAAAGGTCATCATCCTCCTCCCTAGATTTTGGGATAAGCAGTTTTCCCTTCTCTGTCCAACCTATTTGTGACCCCCCCCGAAGTGCTATTAGGAATATGATCATTGCCAAATTTTGCTTCCTCAGCAGTCACATCATGACCCATTTGATTACTACTACAAGTTTCTCTTTCCTCGCTGGATTTATGGGTTCATAGAAACTACCAGCAGGGGAACTCCTGAAGAAGGAAGTGTGGGTGTTTAATTCTTCACTATTGGTTTGCTTGTGTAAACAATTTATTTTCTCTCTCCTCTCTCCTGGGACAAAGCATTTTGAAATAAGTGTTTCAGAAGAAAATAAACTTCATTCGTTGAAATGGAGAAACTGGGTCAAAGTACTGACAAAAACAGAATATCCCGAAGTAATGTGGTGACTCCACATGTTTATTGGATCTGGGGTTATGTTATGTACTTAGGTCAGGGGAAGAGTTTGTCAGTGTCACTTTTTTTCTTTCTGACTGGAACCAAATGTGATCAAACCCAGAGAGAAAGTGAGGCAGCAGTCAGATGACACGATATTTTCGAGGTTTAGTACTTGTTGACACACTGGTACCAGAACATTCCCACGACTTCCAGCAACAAACATTGTCAACCACTGTGTATTAGGAGCTAGGATGAAGTGTACTGGGATACAGGTTTACTTGGTCCTTTTACAAACTAAAAATTGTTTAACAGCTAAAACGTTCCATCCTTCTCTCCCTGCAGATAACAAAGAAAAAGCTGCAAATGGGTGAAAATAGTTCTTGTGGTTACATACCACAGTTTCAAAACTTAAGAAAGCATTACTTTATTGCTTCTACATCTGGTGCCAGTTATTTTTATGCAGCTTCTTTGTATAATAAATTCAGCAACATGAAGAAAAAGCCTTCAAGGCCTATCAACCACTCTTAAAATAAACAAGTCCATTTCTCTCTATTCTTCTGTACCTCAGCTATGATCTATCAAACACAAACCAATGTCTCTGGGGAGTCACAAATCTCGAATGAGTATCTTGACATGCTGTGACTGAGCTATGGGAACCCATTCCCCCCCTACAACTCATTATTGCCTTCCCATTTTGCCTTTCATCCAAAACATAGCACTATAAGGAAAATCAAGGAGAAAATAAGTATCTTTCTTTCACGGCTTGTGGACCACGACTTCACATGGGTAGGATCACTGTCTCCTCCTGCTTGCAAAGTCCTACCCCAAGCCCTGGTGGAGAAGGTAAACATGAGCAATGTCTAGAAGAGGCCAGTATCAGCTTCCTCACAGAGACAGAAATCAAGCATACTCCATTTTTATCTCCAAGGCCTGCACACAGGACAACTAGAGCTGCCCAGAAAGACCCTGGTGAGGCCAACCCACTCTGCCTTCCAGGTAATTAGCTGGCATTTGATGCTAAGTACCCCATGACAATCAGGAAGGCACAGACCTAGAGGGACCGCTGGTCCAACTCTTCCCATCCCCTCCTTCACCAGCCCAGAGGGGCTATTAGAGTCAGCTGGGCCTTCTAATGCTGCTACAGGTTTCAAGCAGGAGCAAAGCTCTTTTGCCTGCCTTTACAGCCCAAAGTGTAACAGCAGCAGCTGCTGTCAGCTACCAGAATGACTGCATTCAGCTCATGTTTCCTACATTTATTCTTAGCTTGAGGGGCTAGAACCAATTCTTATTTCCCCTTCTCCTCTTTAGATGAAGGCTATATTGTGCAGAATATAGATGCAGTGGTGCCTCTCTTGTCCAGAGAATCTATTGTTTAGCAGTGTGTAGTGGAAAGAGACACAAACTGTACTCCAGCTTTAAAAACATCTACATCACTTTTCATTCTGCAATTCCATTTCTCCTTCCATGCTTTGCCCATCCTGCCAGTGACAGTCTAAGCTTTCCATCATTAGTTCTTTGTACAGCACTAAACAACAACTGCCCCATGCTAACAGCACTGTGGAACTAGGCAGCAATAGCTACTTCTTTGAAGCCTGCATGTTCAGTCAACTTCTGCTCATTAGTCTTTTGATCAGAAATGCATTCCAAGCCCATGAGCACCCTCAAACAGCTGCTGTGCTTCTTATCAGCTTGCCACAAAGAAATTATCTTTCTCCAGTCCCCTCAAATGTGTAAATTCACACAGAAACACACCTCTCCTCACACTCGCACATTTCACACCTACATACGGATTACACTGACACCACCAAATCCTATTGAGGCCTGGAGCAGCAACAGGTTAGTCTGCCATTTCATGACCACCAAGGATAGAACTTAAGAGACTGCCCACGAAAGCAATAACTTCTCCACTTTCTAATAATGTGCAATTTGGAATTAGCCTACACATTCCCAACACAGACCCAAGGACTGAATATACTACAGAGGCGCCAACTCCAGCGCGTGGATTTTGCTGAACCGCATCTGAAAAAGGAAGATCTAAGGCCTTGCTGGGATTCATGAGTGTTTGAAAGGCAGGAAAGAGATGCTAGCCTAGAAATGGGGTTAAGTAGCCAAGCAAATAACCATATTACCTTCAATTAAAAGCTGGCGCGCTTGAGAAAAAAGCCTTCAACTGATGACAACTTTCCATGCTAGCCACCAGACAATGGATGAATAAAAGCAAGGGATTCCATAACATGCTGAAAGGGTCACCCTACAGGCATTATACACAATGAACTTTGACAAGTCTCTACATGACCCGTCTTCCTTTGGGGAATGTACAGTCAGACTAAACAGGGCTTTATGGGTGCCAGAAACAGGGTATACAACCTGCAAGCTGCCAGACTTGACATTTATTCTTGTCAGGACCTTTACCTTAGTTTCAAGAGTTGCCCTATGCTGCATTAGCACTCATTTAACAAAGTGTGACAATTAGGAAAAGACCAAACAGAGAAGAACTGATGGACCATTCATAGCCAAAATTATACATCTGTAAACACTCTGGTGAATGGAAAGCTTGCTGAGCATGAGCTGAACCTACAATCTACCTTTCTTAAATTCATTGTCATTTTAATTCACCAGATTCCAGTGAAATGGTCCAAGGGGAGATTTCCACTAGCAAAAATAAGGCCACCTTCCTGTTCTGGTGAGCCCAAAGGGCATGTCCTGTCTTGAAAAAGAGGAGACACTTGGAAGCTGTTATGAGCTTGTCCCTGCCTGGAAAGGAAATGTTGTCACAGACAGAACTGTACAGGGAACATGACATCCACACCACCCATGGGAACTGGAAGACCCAACAAAATCAAAACCCAAGGAGTCTTCCCATCCCTGCTGATACACTGCCTCCTAGAGGGAGTTCTAACTACACCGATTAACAGATGCCTTTATTTGTGAAGGAAAAGGTGGTATTAAGCAGTGCCTTGATATTAAGATTACTTTCTTCAATTTGCAACTTCCTAGCTAGTTGTCTCCATCCATCAATCCTCAGCTAAACCAACAGTCAGCTTATTCTGAGGCTCAAAACTTGTCCTTAGTTTTACATTCTGTACTCCAGTGTCACAGCCAGAAGTCCACTAGGAACATTATTATTAGACAGTTAACATGAGAACTAAAAGTTCTAGCCATTATTAGAAAATTATTAGTAACTGTCAAAAGACAACTATCACCTACTGTCTGCATGCAAAAAAACTTTAAATGCAAAGCAAAACACAGAACATCCACAAAATTGACACAATATTATGTACTCCTTAGCCTGAAATACACCTTAAATAAAAGGCTGAATTTAGACACAGCTCTCAGGCTAAGATACTAAAATAAAAATAACACCAGCTCACCGTGGAGCAGTAAATACAACGTCTTTCAAGTCTAGACTACATCATGGCAAATAGAAGACCATAAGTGGTCAAGAGAGGAGCCCAGTATGATTGTCAAAAGGGTCTACACACGCTAGTGTACTATCTTTAGCATGGAACAAGACACGCAAGATAGAGCTAAAACACTTCTCTGGCTTCCAGAGCTGCTGTTAACCATATGGGAAATACAATATCAGTGATAGCTGACATATGCCCAGTCATTCATGAAATAATGTTTTTCACACAGCCATCAAAAAATGAATCCACACTATAACTAAATATTTATCTTGGCAGACCATACCTTCTAGAAGAGAAAACAAAAACAAAACAAAATAAAAAACAAAGTTGCAACAAAGTATACTGCAAAACAAATGCTGAGAATATATTTGTAGGGAATTCCTGCCGAAACGTGCCTTCCTCAGTGCAACAACATGAATTAAGAATTTTTACAGAACCCCTAAACAGAAGATTTAAATAATCCAGAGGAAAGCTAGCTGCTCACTTGATAGTGAATCCTCCCCCCACCCCCCCAATCAAATAAGCCAAAAATTCCAAGAAAAGCAGTTTGTAAAGAAGTACATATCATATAAAATGAAGACCTCTGATACAAGTTAGAACTGAGGCTTTCTGCACAACTCCTCATGACAAGTTGGTTAAAATGCAAACATTGCTCCTGGGCAATAACTTTGTTTTTATTGTAGTAAAAGTTCCTGGATTCTCCTTGCTTTAAAGCGGAGCCACAGTGTATTTTTCACATGGCAGGACAGGCAGGGATGGCACCTCTGGAACGTAAGAGAAGGACTAGAAGATTATTGACCCACATTTGTAATTGACTTAACTAAACAGTTTTAAAAGTCCAACATATTTAACTATCAGAAAAGTTTGCTCTTGGCTCAAACACAATTTTATAAAATCTTAATCATTTAAAAGCAGTTTACAATGACTTCAGCAGCATCCCCCACACATTCACAGAAACACTTCAGGATATGAGTTTTACTTTATGCTTTTTATTTAAGCAAAGCAAGGTCACACTACTTCCAGTAAAAGTCAGAGGACTGAAAATTCACATTTTTTACTCTTGACTCCCAAAACTTAACTCTTGTCAACTTCCAGGACAATCAACATTTTAAACAGCTATCTGCAGACAGAAGCTAGTAAAGTCTACATGCAAAGCTGGGGTTATACTGTAGCTCAGGGGCAGACACAATGTAAATCATCTGGAGCACCCTGAAGGTTCCCGAACAGGCAAACCAAACAGGTGTGGCCCCGAGCAAACACACTGCCCGAAACCTGCCTACCTGCCCTCCCAAGCTATTCAAATTGTTCGAATGATAATCGTCCATCTTGCACTAACAACCACGAACATCGTGAAATTATTTTTTTAACTCCTAAAATAGCCTATTTCAACAATGTATCTTCTCAGAGTTGCCAATATCTGTTTTCCTAAGAAATTAGTCGCAGCAAGTTATGCATCACAAAGCATTGCAAGGCCCCAGCTGGCAAAAGGATGCATGCTTATTTTTGTTAAAGTTATGGTTTTGTTTTGTGGTTGTACACACACACACACACAAAGATAAAAGAGAGAAAAGAAAGAAAAAAGATAAATTAAGTTTCAAAACTTAACTACTTTGCAAGAAGTGATGAGCAGTTTCACACAAGCAGATGCAAAACCAGCAGCAAGCATTCCCAGACCTCAGTCTGGGCCTTATTTAATTTCTAAATTAAAGTTATCACAAGGATCACTCACAGAATCAGCATGAGATTGAGTATAAGGCAGCACCTTGCCACACTGGCCAGGGACACAGGCTGAGCTGCATGAAGAACAGCAGCTGGTACTTTGGTCTATTGCTCCACACAGGAGAAACCGCCGCACGCCAGCACATTTGGCTTTTGCCTGAAGCACCTGACCAGGCATCTGCAGGGCAGGAAGAGAAAAGTGGGTACTCTGGTAAATAAGATTTCTCCGTGCACTGACAGCAGTGTGCTATGCTGGTCACTCATTCAGACCTGCCTTCTGCCATCCTCACAAGCTCCACAGCTCCAAGTCTTGATCTGAACCAGTAACCTCAGTGAGGAACACACTCAAGTCAGTCAAGCAAATACTTCCATTGCTCTCCACACATTTATCCTCAAATATACTTAAATACATATTTTGGCAAACGCTCTGAAAGCATCATCCATTAAGAGAAACTATTAAGGATTAGAGGAAGACAAGGCTATGGACCCGCAGGTAAGTCAAGAATCACAAAGTCAGCACATGTAATACAACATACACATCATATGTGAAAGGAAAACCAGTAAGACTCTGGGCTATTATATTCATGTTGGAAGTATGTTTCCACAAAGTCAGGGTCAAAGAGCCCTGGAGTTAATTACTGGAAAGCATGGATTTTTATTCAGCAAATATAAAGTAAAAGCCAAAGACATCACTCTGGATACAAAAAAAAAAAAAAGAGAGATCCATTTAAAAGTCAAAAAAGTTATTGTTCTTTGTTTTTATAGTTTTGTTTTTCTTCCTTTTCCTTTACAAGACACTTGAGACCATGCTTGGAATATTGTGTTTAGTCCTGGGCATCTGGCCAGATGACATTCACATTCTGAGGCTGGTGGAGTGAGGAGCAAGAATAGCTTTTTTTTTTTTTTTCCTGAGGAAAGCCCCTCAGAACAAGGGCATTTCTGCCTCTAAGCCTGCATACACAAGATTGGGGACAGAAGATTGTTAGCATCCCCCTCCAGAGTCAATTTGCACTGCTTCAGTTAATTGCAGATAAGGACTTGTCCCTTACTTTTCAAATAACATGTAAAACGATTCAGAACTCAGGAAGATGACACTGGCTTATGTGCAATGCAGGACTTTGACTCTTCAGAGACAAGCCACAGGTGAGACATCTTCCAAGAACTTCCATCTACAATGTCATCTTGGAAACACTGTTCCAAGACAGAGAGGAAAATTGCACTTCCTCTACCTCATCCTACCCTTTTTTACACATTATCTTCACAGACTAGAATCCTCCATGGTGCAGCATCATTAACATTTTTTTCACATAACACCCAATAGAAACAAGTTTGCCAATTCTAAATCATATATGGTAATTGCACATGACAAAATACTGTTATTCCTGATAGAGAACTGGTAGGACTACAAGAATTTCACTCTACCATGGTAAGATTTTTCACACTCCTCTCCCATATTCACACTGACAGTAGGAACCCTACCAGCTTCAAAGAAAACAGTATAGCATTAATCCTCAGCAATTCTCAATGGAACTAATTGTTTCAAACAACATTTCAAAAAAAAAAACCCAGAATGAATCTACCAAGACAGCGTGACAGCAGCTCCACAATTTTTTTTCCTTTATGTATAATTTCTCCCTGTTGATTTCAAGGCAGAAACCCCAAAACTACCAAAAATCCCCGCCTGCTTTATCAGCCAGCTTATTTTCAAAGCATTGCAGTAGACAGGTGATCATTTTCAAATAACTTCGGGCGAATAGTAGGCAAAAAAAATATTTCCCAACTTCTCCTAAGCACACAACAAATGGATATACCTGCAATTACAGGACAATCAATCCTAGTCACTTATCCTAGAGAATATATTTAAATCTTTCTGCAAACTTTCAATAAATAATATGTGAGAAAAGAACCCCAAATTGACAGAAATATGCCTTTAGCCATCCTGTAAAATTTCCAGTTTTACTTAAGAGTTATGCTCAGGCTTTATATAGATAGGCTCATTACAACTTCAAAAGGCAACAACATGTTACATGGATGAAACCAAGGTCTTGGGACAGATTCAGCATTCACAGCCACTAGCATAAATTCAGGAGCAACTCCCTTGAAGGTAAAAGAGTAAGCATAAAACTTATTGTCAAGAGAGGAGAACTAGGCCCACCCTCCTTCCACCAAAGAAGGACTCGCACAAGCAACAGACCTTCCAAGCATTAGAGATCCTGGGAATGCTACGCTACATTATTCCACTTTTTGTTTTCCCTGACAACTTTGGGCAACACCTCGTTTGAAAAAAAGGCAGTGCCCAGATGAGAAAAGGATTTGGGCTTCCATACTGCATGACCTTTTGTCTCTGTCTTGCCAACCACATCATCACCTGGGAGAACAGGTGCTTTTCAGGGCAGGAGGTCCAGTGCAGAGGCAGCCATGGGTTGAGACTCATCATTATGCCAGTAGGTTCTTTATTACCTTTCACTTCTGCAGCACCACTGCAGAACAAGAAGGCAGAGGAAAGATTGTACCTGTTTGCCTTGGTCCATCTACAAGATGTCCTCTTAGACAAATTATAACAAGCTGGGCTACAGAACAGAATGTCTTCCCTGACAGGTAAGTACCACACAGGGCCCAGATCAAAAGTAGGATCAGACCACATCAGCGCTTCAGACTCTACAGCCAAGAAGGCAAAACCACAGCAGCTGCCCTTCCACAAACAAACCGTGTCATGGCTCACAGCAGCTGAGAGACAAAGAAAATTCCACATCCCTACCAGCCCTTCCCCTCACCCTGCTCGAACTGCAAATTCTCAGACTCCTGAACAAGTAGGGCAGGCTGAACCAACGTACCTTGGGATTGGGAAACTGCAGGTCATAGATCATCAGATAAAACTAGTGACCATAAGTAGTCCTATTCTAGGTCACAAGCACCATAAAATGCTAACAAGTGGACGTGACATCCTTTGCAGCTCTTAGTAACGTGCTCCATAAGGAGATATGGGGCTGTAGTGCATTACATGTCTTGCTGCAGCAATTTATGTCAGGAATAACCTATTTTCAGTGTTCTAAACTAAGAAACGTATTGGAAATTGGAGCCTCATACGCATCCAATTCCTACTACATGACCTCTGCGCCTTGTTACACAGCAACTCAATTTAATGCAGGGTGCCAAATATTTAGTTACACTTCCATCCCCTCTCCCAATGCACACGAATGACAAGCGACTTGAACAAAACAAATGGTTTAACTGGCAACACTCGACTCTGCTTAGCATTCTCCCCAAGCAACCCTTAAGTAAGGAATTTTACAGGTTTTTTTTCTGAGACACATCTTGACAAGCCTCCAGTTACAGATTAGAGGTATGTAAACCTCTTATTTTCAAGATCTGTACGGTATGCTGAGTATTTAAAGCCACAGGCAAGTCCCTCACAACCGTGGAGCCTGCAGTACACATGACCACAGAACCATACTTTCTGTATGTTGCACCACACTGTGCTTAGGGTCATTATGTCTGGAAGGTAAGACCATGGTTTTGGTGTTGACCCCCTTCCAGCTCCTGATCCACAGCCCCTCGGTGATCTTACAGGGCTAATAAGCTATGACTGAGGTTTGGCAGCATGTGTTAAGAAAAGGACCGATGCCACATCTACTCCATACAGTGCTCTATCAATTCCCTCCTGCTGACAGGAGATGAATTACATATCACTTCAATTTGACAGCTACATTAGCAGATAACAGAAGCTCTCTAACTCTGTATTGAAAGCATTGGTTTGCCTTTTTTTTTTTTTAAAGAGAAGTAGCTCCCTTGTGAATAATTCAGTCACTATACTGTTCATTCAGTGCCTTCGTAACTACTATATTTGATCTATCCTTATAAACAACCCAAAAATGCCTCTGAGCCTTCAGTAATAGAGATAGTCATCTTCTACATTAGACATACCTGAGAGTGACAGGAGCCAGGT
>JANHFX010007861.1:4472-29535 GCA_027560015.1 Chloroceryle amazona | reverse complement strand
TGTTAATTAGAAGTACTGAACTGAAAAGTAAAATCACTGAACAGAATTAGTCCTGTTTTCACCCAAACCAGGACACTGTTTATGCTTGTCAAAAGCAACTCTCCATGTTAAATCAAACAAATAACCTTGTTCTGCTGTTGTGCATCTTGGATGGAGATGGCTAGTCAGCTTTTAACAATCAAGTAGACTCATAACATTTGGCTTGTGTCGTGTTAAAATGCAACCTCATCCTGTTCATCTCAGATCAGCTGATAAGAAGGAATCAACAAAGGCTTAACTGGCAAATTCAAAATTTTACCCAATAAATTAAAAATTTAAATAGCAGAGTGAGAAGTAGTTACTATTCAGAACAAATGCGCAGACATAAGGACAGGGCTTTGCTGCCTCCTGAAACCAGCCATCAATATTCATAGGTGTCAGACAGACATTTCCAGTCTTCTGCATCCCAGTGGGTGCCAAATAGGTATGGTAAAAGCCTGTAATACAATTTCCATATCTCAACAACACCAAGACCTTTTCCTACAGCTGTTGCGTCTGATTTGGAATGGAAATAGATGTGTATAAAAATGAGCAAAACGCCCAAAATGTACCTAGATTAAACACATTGAAAAACAAATAATACATCAGAAGGTGGAAATGGATTGGTCAAGGTAACAACTGGCTCATCCTGATAACTCCAGCATAGCTGAAGGAAGACATCCTGCTGCCAACTGTCAGTAGGAATGGAAATCAAATTGCCCGCAAAATAACAGAGAATCAACAGAATCTTATTGACCACCCTGCCTTGCCCATAAAATCTTGTACTTAAGAGTCAATAGAGGAACTAGGTATTTAATGTTTGTGAATTATTTGTTGAACTTTGTAGTTCTGAACCTTTTTCATCTAGGAACTAAGACGGTTCATCTCAGAGAAGAGATTAATTCACTAAACGCACTGATGTCACTGTGTTTATTGGAGTTCCTGCAAGAATAGTAAAGTTTTCCAAGACTTACTGCAACCAGAAAACATGAAGGATGATGGAAAAATGCAATATATATGTGAAACTAATGTATGAAACCAAAATGTTAATATAGCACATATTGGTAACAACAGCACAGGCTCTATGACAGTGTCATACATAAACTCCCATCATCTCATTAGCATCTTCAAGAACAATTTTGGCAGAAAAGCTATTGAGGATCCATTCTGTTTCTCTTGTGAGTTGTCCATTCAGAAAAGGGTTGCATTGCATCAACGGGGCAATGTGCAAATTAGTGCAAAGCAGAGCAATTGTCATGAGGCACCTCTTCCATCAGTGGAAGAGGTCTTTAATCACCATACAAGCAAATAAGTCACTTCAGAGCCTACTTTCCAGCATGTGCTGATAAAACACCAAGTGGGAACTTGTTACTCTTACCATTAAGTCTGAGGGAAGTGAACTAACCTATGAAGGCATTTGTGCCTGTTTTAATGAAAATCAGATAACCCTAGAACCAGAATTACAAGGGGTATGTCATGTGAACTAGAGGTAGTAAAATCATAATTTCCTGAGTATAATTTAATATCAATAAAACAAACAGATGTGAAAGGAAGCAGAAGAAAAATCTGAGTTAATTGACCCAGTCCTGGAAGCATTCATAATTCAAAATTTTTCCATACTTTCGAGCTCAAAGGCTGGGTTGACCCATTACATGCACCTCTTCTAAAAATGCAGTAGTCAGTTCCTCAGGGTCTTGGCATGTCACCATTATTCAGGTTGAACCCTTGGGCAAGAACCTCTCATGTTGAGGTGTAACTTCCTGTGTTTCAATTTGTTACCATTGCCTCTTGTCCTATCACAGGGCACCACTCAAAAGAGACTGATCCTTTCTACTTGACACCCACCCTTCAGGCATTTGTAAATAAATGTTAATAAGATCCCTTCTCAGCCTCGTCTTCTCCAGACTACACAGCCCAAAGTCTCCCAGCCTTTCCTCATAAGATGTTCCAGTCCCTTAATCCTTGTAGCCTCCCTTGGACTCTCTCTAGTATTTCCCTGTCCCTCTTGAACTGAGGAGACCAGAACTGGACACAATACTCCAGACGTGGTCTCACAAGGGCAGAGTAGAGGGGGAGGAGAACCTCCCTCAACCTGCTGGATGCACTCTTCTTAATGCACCCCAGGAGACCTTTTGACTTTTTGGCCACAAGGGCATATTGCTGTTCCATGGATAATTTACTGTTCACCAGCACTCCAAGGTCCTTCTCCATTGAGCTGCTTTCTAGCAGGACAACCCCTGACCTGTACTGGTGCATGGTGTTAATCCTCCCCAGGTGTAGGACTCTACAATTATCCTTGTTGAACTTCATTAGATTCACCTTTGCCCAGCTCTCCAGTCTGACCAGATCTCACTGAATGACAGCACATCCAGTGTATCAGTGTATTGCTACGAGCAACAGATGTCATAGGATGTACACAAATATAACAAACAGCAAAATGCTGACATAAGGCATCTATCCGTATGCAACAACAGACTTCCCAAGGGAATACAGGGCATAATTTCCAAACAGAATAAGGGTGAAAGAGTTTTTCATTTGCACTTTAAGTCAAGACAGGGTACAGAAATACAGCTGACCATTCTTTGAGTCCTTCTGTATTTCCCTTTACCCTCTCCAATATCTGCAGCTGCAGCCAGCACAGGAAAATAAGCCATATGTTAATCTTCACAACAGACTGCAAGTAGGACCATTCCTGATAATTATAACTGCTTTTTGGCAAGTGCAGAGAAACACATGCCACTAACTGGTTTGTCATCCCAATTTCACTTTGCTGGGGTGAGTGAGAAGAGATAGCAAGTTCTCAACATGATATAATATGTCCTAGATATTTGGGGTGTGAAAGTGTTGCTAGATTTATCTGCAGACACAGTCTAGGAGGGGAAGCAAGATCTTTTATGGGTTAGAGAAAACAGAAGTAAAAGTAATAACTGGTACGGGATGTTCAGGATGGACAGAATGGATGACACCATTGAGATGTACTTCTCTGTCACAGCTCAGGACAGGCTCCTGTGTTTATATTTTTGCTTTACACCCCAGGTCACACATATGATGCTTCTAAATGGAGGACATTTTATTTCCTCCTTTCCTAAGTGAATTGAATGTTTTGGTAAAGATAAGGAGGAGTTGCTGTATTTCTCTTTACTTTTCCATGGAATTTACTTTTCCTCTCTCTCCTTCATCCCCTTTCATTATGTTTTTAACAGAAAAAAGAAATTGTACTGTTTACAAAAATCAGAAGCAGCAAATGTCAGCTCACAGGCATCTCCCTTGCTCACTGATGACATGCTGCTTGAACACCAGGATTTATGGTGCGGTTGGAGAGGCAGTGCACATTTTAACGGGTCCTTTCTCCAGATGACCAACAGATGGTGAGAATGAGGGAGGCCCAAGTTACAGCGGAAGCTGAACAGGTGAGTTTTGCAATGGGGCACCTAGGCATCCACATCTAACATAAAGTTCTGTAAGAAGCTATCACAGGCAAATACGTACGTGCAATGACATAGACTAATATGAACTCAATCTTGGTAAGATGTCTACAATTCTGGTTAAATCCTTTATAATTATTTTAAAAATTAAGAAAAGAAGATTAAACATACTTAAGGAAGACTCTGGGTGGCCACATCTCACATGGACCCAGAACCCAGATGTTGTGCAGTTCATCCTTTCAAATAAGGTCAAATCTGTCTGTGAGAAAACACGTTACTACTTACAAACCTACTACTAGATCTAACAGGCTATTGTAATTAAAAGTAAACAAAGACTCATGCATTTTCAAGTACATTTAGCTTCTCTGATCTAGAATCAAATTGGGCATGAGAAGATTGCACTGGCAGCATTAAAACTGTTGCTTTATTTAAACTGACATCAGTGCTCCTGTGAAACAGAAATATAACTATACATGCTCCAGGTTTTTGGGGCTTTACACTCTTGTGAGTTTAAAACACCATTACATGTTCCAAAAGTTTGTAGCATAAGCATAAAATAGAAAATAATTGTATCTAAATCTTTATTTGCATTAAATAACAGCACTTAAATATGTGCCTTTCAAAATCATTCTAATGAGTCACACTTGAACATAAAAGATTTCATTTGAATGGGCAATTCTGAATTACACTGGGCAGGCAAGACATACTCTGTCCACTTTAGTGTCTAATATATGAAAAATAGTTCCCTGATAGGATACAGAATACATGCTGTGGTTAAGTTAGAAAACTAATAAAAAATGTAAAGAAAACTAACTAAAGGCAATGTTTTCAACTAGTGTAAGCAGGAGTTAATACAATTAAATAAACTAGAGTATTTTAACAATTTCCTTCACCTCTCAGGAACTTGAGAGGAGAACAGAAGTGGACTCTGACAGTTTTTTTCTGTCACATTTGTAGAGTCTGCATCCAAGGAAACACCTTCACTGAGATGCCAGGATGATTCTTTACATGGTTCATGTTTACCTAGAACTGCTTCCATAGTGTGTTTTACGGTTATCCCACACTTCAAATTGAGCTGTGGAGATGAAATTGGTGTTAAAATCCTGATATCACTTAGCAAGTGCCCTCCAAGGCTTTGTTACAGAATCCTGCTTTGCAACCTGTTCTCATTACCAGTTAGTTTCCAGCTTTATTTCAGATCACAGACTTAAATGGTTTAGAGATGATTACACAGAATCACTATGATTGGAAGAGACGTCTAAGATCATCAAGTCCAACCATTATCTAACTCTAACAGGGACACTACTACACCATATCCTTAAGCACCATATCTAGATGGCTTTTAAATACATCCAGGGGTGGTGATTCAACCACTTCTCTGGGCAGCCTGTTCCAGTCTTTGATAACCCTTTCGATATAGCAGTTTTTCCTAACATCCAACCTAAGTCTCCCCTGGTGCAACTTGATGTTATTTCCTCTTGTTCTATCATTAGTTACTTGTAAGAAGAGACCAACACGTCCTTTCAGGTAGTTGTAGAGAGTGATAAGGTCTCCCTTCAGCCTCCTTTTTTTCCAGACTAAACCACTCCAGCTCCCACAGCCACTCCTCATAAGACTTATTCTCAAGACCCTTCACCAGCTTCATTGCCCTTCTCTGGACCTGCTCCAGCATCTCAATGTCTTTCTTATACTGCAGCACCCAAAACTGAACACAGCATTCAAGGTGCCAGTACAACTATACAACCAGTGCTGAGTACAGTGGAACAATCTCCTCTCTAGTCCTGCTGGCCACACTATTCCTAGTACAAGCCAGGATGCTTTTAGCCTTCTTGGCCACCTGGGCACACTGCTGGCTCATGTTCAGCTGCTTGTCAATCAACACCCCCAAGCAGCTTTCTGCCAAGCAGCTTTCCAGCCACTCAGCCCTGATCATGTAGTGTTGCCTGGGGTTGTTGTGGCCCAAGTGCAGGACTCATCACCTGGCCTTCTTGATGCCCATATGAATCGCCTCAGCCCATTGATCCAGCCTGTCCAAGTCTCTCTGAAGAGCCTTCCTACTCTCAAGCAGATCAACATTCCCACCCAACTTGGTGTCATCTGCAAACTTAGTGGGTGCTCTCAATGTCCTCATCAAGAACATTGATAAAAAGATATTAAACAGGAATGGTCCTATCACTGAACTCTAGGGAGCACCACATGTGACCTGCTGCCAGCTGGATTTAACTCCATTCACCACCACTCTCTGGGACCAAACATCCAGCTGGTGTTTGATCCAGGCCTAGGGCAGACAGTTTTATCACGAGGTTGCTGTGGGGAACAGTGTCAAAGACTTTGCTAAAGTCCTGGTAAACAACATCTGCAGCCTTTCCCTTATTTCACCTTGTCATAGAAGGAAATGAGGTTCATAAAGCAGGGCCTGACCTTCATGAACCAGTGCTGACAGGGCCTGATCACCTCAATGTCCTGTAAATGAGCCTAAATGAGCCTCGTGATGATTTCTTGTCCACTGGGAAGGGCTGTGAGAAGAAATATTGGTAACAGGTTCCCCTGGATAAAACTGCAAAAGGGAAGCAGACAAGTTCATCAGCTTTTGAAGCAAAGTTGCAAGTATATTTACTTCTTAAAAAGGTACATGAAGACTTTGCTTTTTTTACACTACAACATTAGGAATTTCTACTTAAAAACTGCTTCTTGCAAGAAAGCTGAGGATGACAAAGAGAAGAATTTTTGATTTTGTAATAAGGAGCTCAGATATTTGTCATGGCTTTTTGTTGCTACACTGACATACAGACCCTGGCTTCAGCATCCCAACAGCAGGCAGACCTGAAAGGGAGCAGTGTCTCAAGATGTGAGATGTGACTCCAGTAGCTCATTGTCTCACCAATATTTGGTAGCAAGAAGCAGTACATAGCAGGTCAGAAAGTCCTCCTTCCCTCCTGTATTCCTGTGGCATCAACAAACTCTCCTCAGAACCTCTTTGTGATTTCATTTTCCTATTTGGATCATATTGTTCAGCAAAATATGATTTCTTTCTCTAAGATGAATTTTCTTCCTCTGCCTTTTAAAAGTTTTTATTTTTCAACCAAAATCAATGAAAAAAAACAAACAAACAATAAAACAAAAACTTCAACTGTGCCAGCCAACCCAGAAGAGAGGAATTCACTCTTTTTCCAGCAGGAAACATGGAGAAAAAGGTGTCTTAGAGAAAACCAACCTCACAAAGCCAATGCAAAGGCAATCACAAGTAGCTTTTCGTCCCAAAACACAATAAGCAAGTGAGTGCCCACTGAAACACATGTTAGGATCAGGCCCTAAACAGGCTGAGAGCACATTTCAGCACTTAGCTGAATGTTTCATGCTGCACAGGATTAGGTCATTTGAATTCAACAAATGCCAGTTCATTTCTCTTTACCTACATGTACTATAAACTTTTAAAAGGAGAGAGGCTCATGCTTTTTGTGATGGTGCTGAAACCTAACAAACTGAAATTTCACAGTGTACACTGCATTGCAGTGTCAGAATAGATTTCCTTAGACTCAGGAGAGCAGCAGACAATCTGGGATCCTTCTAGATGAAGGATACTGCCATAATCATGCCAACAGCTACAATCATGGCCAGGCAGGAGGAGTGTAAAAAGAGTTGGAGGAGACAAAGAAGTGCTCTAGTAGAAGCCCTAGCCTCTCTGAACTTGTTGCCGAAGTTCTCACTGACTTTAGCACACTCAGGATCTCGCCTGGTGTATTTTGTAGGAATCCATTACCTAGGTCCACCTGTAAGCACAGGGGGAAAGTCAGAGTATGTTACCCACCTGCAGCCTGCTGCCCGTGCTCAAAGCAAGGAGGCAGTAACACTTTGTTACAGTAATACAGGCAGTAATACTTTGTAACAAGCACACATTTAGAAAATAATAACTATGGTGTTCTTCAGCATTTCTGGTTTTAATTTTTCTACAGTTTGAAAAAAGAAAAACAAAAACAGGCAAAGAAAAAGACTTTTCTACTTGACAGGTCACTTTTCAGAAATATGGATTCATGCAGCATTTTCCAGATTAGCACAACCAATTTTGTTCAGGCCTTTATGAAAGAGGTTCTGTCCCCCCCAAAAAAAAAGTCTGTCAAACCCACAGGGCAAACAATTAGTCTCTTCAGCATTCCTCACAATCTGTGAAAATTGGGGCCACAAGCACATTTTCCTGACAAAGTTCAGGATTAGCTCTCAGCCTGGCAGTGATATAATGTGCAGAGACTATCGAACAGTACATGAATGGTTTGCTCACACCCGACATCCACCACTGCCAGGCTGGGATGCTGGCACAGCCCCCTGACCTGCTGATGTGCACCCTGCTTTCGAGTGCATACCAAGGGGCTTTGTGATCCCCTCAGCCTTTCTGGAGAGGTATTTTTTATTTAAATCTAACACAAGCTGATCCAAAGGGTGTGCAATCAATAAATGTTCTAGCATCCAACAGAAAGCAGCCAGATAACCTCCTCCAAGAACATCCCTCATTATGGAAGCTACCAGAAACAAGCTGTTGGAAGAGTTTGTGCTGTATTTGTCCATGCTGGACTAAGCAGCCTGAGCTCCATATATGGCAACACCATCTCCAGCAGATCACAGAGTAAGAATGCATTAACCCACACACAATAGGCAAAGTAGCTGGTTGCTTAACAGCATGAGGTTAGGAGGAACCAAAAAGCATGTTTACAAATGTGAAATGTTTATTGTTCTCTGGTGTTTTTTCATAGTGCTAGCATATTGCTGAGATCCTCTTGTCAATGGGAATGAACACATGAAGAGTAATAAAAAAATCTTTTGGCCTACACTGAGAAGCAGGCTGAAGCCAAAGCTGGATGATATACAGCAGCACAGAGTGAAGAAATAACAAGAAAGAGGTAGGTGGTAAAAAATTGAACCGTAACAGTTCTGCCTCTGTATCTGACAGCATAAATTGGTCTTCAGAGTCCCATAAATTGATGCTCCACAATATGGATTATAGCTGAGCTCAAATTAGTCATCAGGATCTAGCACAAAACTGCCAGGCCCTATCCACAGCAGGTAAGAAAGGTACCATTCAAACCAAGGCTGGCATTGATTTACTCTGGGGAAAATCCTCTTCACAACAGCAAACCTTTTGCTACATTCCAGCAGTATAGAAAACAAGATTAAAGATCTAAGGCAACAGGTCCTCTGTTCTCCTTATGAAAGAAAAGTCTAGCCACATGTGAGCAAACCTGAGCAATGCTGAAGTTATGGGCAAGAATTGTGTAGGGAACAGGTAATTCTTGAGCTAGCACATCCTGTGAGTTTAGGCATAGCTATCTTCATTACTCTCAGAGATGGATGCAGTGAGCTACTTCCTTGGAGGAAGGAGCTTGCTGACCACAGACACTTCTGTTTCCCACGGACACCAGAGAGCTGCCCAGTTCACAGCACACACCTGCAAACTGTAGACTAAATCTCACAGCTTCACAACCCTGGAGTGGATTTTGCTGTTTGAGCATGCTGAAGGACAGCATTTTTGTTTCTCAGTAGTGTTACAGGGTTGGAGATTTGTTATTCAGTGTTAGAATAAACATGAGAATTTTTTTAATTATATTTGCAAGAATAGACTTGTGTTAAAAAATACACATTTTCAAGACAGAAGTTCTACCTTTTAGCTTGAAATATAGTCCAATACGCCCTAGTGATTATTATGTTGCTGGCTAAGTTTTTAGTTTTTGTCCAACAGATCATCAAGAAACTGGCAGAATGGGGACTCAGACTCCCACATGCTGCAAAAATACTTCACCAGCAACAAGAAAAATGCCATTCCTCTTCCAGCCTCCTAGAAGTGCTGTAGACATGGATACACTTCCACAGAGATTTTGGAAATGCACCATATTTTAATCAAAAATATAATCAAAAATGCACCATTTTTTAATCAAAAATATAATTAGACAAAATCATTCTGAGCAGTTTCATTTGCCCTGATACTCTCACTCAGGAGGCTACATGTCTCCAAAGCAGTGGCCAGAGAGAAGCCCTTCTCCCTGTTTTTCTGCAACATAAGATGTGAAGTGGCACAGAGAACCACAGAGTCTAGGCTTCCATGAGCTACAGCAGAACAGCTACAGGAAAGAGTGCTTCACTGTGTAAAGCATTCTCTTCCAGAGCACATAATGGAAAATAACAGCATTCATTTTCAGAAGAAAAGCACAGAGCAATGCACCTTATGGAACCTTCATGTCCATAACCAAAATCAACAAAGCCTTGTTGAAAGGCCAGGAGGGGCACTTGTACATTCATTATAGCCAGTTACTAATGCCCAGTTCACTTGTCCTACCTCAAGTAACATATGGCAGTGCAGGTAAGATAGATATCGAAATATCACGGAGGTGATAGTTACAGATGGCTGCAGCTATGCATCATTGCCCCACAGTACTTGCTCTGACTGTGTCCTCTACACATTGCATCAAACAGCATAGCCTGGGCTGGGGGCTGGTGTGGCTGTGTACTCTCACACAAGCGGGACAAAAGACTCAAATCATCCTCCCACACAAACACAGGGAGAATCACTAACACAAAGAACAGCCTGCAATCCCTTCTTGTGGGGCAAAGAAGGATCTCCAAGGATGCAATTCAGCCAATACCTGGGGTGCACCACCAGCAAGCTGTGCCTGCTCCTCTCCTTTCTAATATCCTAAAATATATTCCTGGTTGTTGCATCTCACTTGCCATAATAATGCTGCAAATTTACCAGCTGTTATTGCCACACAGAGACCTGATAAAGAAGGGACAAATTTGTCCTGAGGGAGAGAAAAAGACCTTCCACACAGAAGACTTAACAGTGGGTCCCAAGGAATTGTTAAAGAGGAATACACAATAAAAGCCAAGGGTTTAGTAAAATCTGAATATTTATGGGGCCGGTTCCTATTGAAAGTGACAAGCTTTCTAAATCTGTCCATGCAGCTGCAGCACACACAGAAAAAAAAAGCTCTCTTGCGAGTAAAGAACATTATCGTCTCTCAAACAAGTGCTGGCAGGTCAAATGCTGAACACTGTTATAATTTAGCCTATTAGAAGAAAGACAGATCCTACAGATGTTAGAACTGATGGAAAACTACTTTCCAGAGGAACTAAGTGCACTCTGTAGCACTTCTTGTTCTACCTAACTTTAGGTTGAGATACTATTCTGAAATCAAATCCAACTCAAAGCAATGCTTTAACATAATTAAAATAAACTTCTTAATTGACGACATTCTTCCTTCAGGCAGCAGAGGCTTTCCCAACTCGTTTCCTTGAATTTATGTAATTTATTTATGGATTGTTCCCTTGCTTGCAAGCATTGAAACCAAATTTCATGCATTGTCTCAAAAAAAGAAAGTCAATAGAAAGCAAGACAAGATATAAATTTGACCAGAAAACTTCTCATGGCCTCCTTCCTAGACCAGAATGACTCCATCTGTGCCATCTGTGTATATTGTTTTACATACCACAGCACCATCTCATCATGCAAGAGGTGGACACGACCCTTCTCCAGTTTTATGGGCTGCTCATTTTTGACCTTTCTCTTATTCAACCTGTTAAGGACTAGAACTTCAAGCCACTCCGGTCAAATGAACATTCCCAGATAATAGGAATGATCAGTAAAGATATTACTGGAGAGATGTTCATAGAATCATCTAGGTTCAAAAAGACCTTTAAGATTATTGAATCCAGCCATTAACCCTACTCTACCAAGTCCACCACTAAGCCATATCCCCAAAGCACCACATCTGTACGGTTTTTAAACCCCTGCAGGGAAGGTGACTCCACCACCTCCATAGGCAACATGTTCCAATGCCTGACAACCCTTCAGTGAAAAATTTTTTTCCTCTTGTCCAGTTTAAAGCTCACCTGGTGCATCTTTAGGCCATTCCCTCTTGTTCTATCATTAGTTACTTGTAAGAAGAGACCAGAACCTACCTCTCTACAACATCCTTTCAGGTAGTTGTAAAGAGCAATAAGGTCTCCCCTCAGCCTCCTTTTTTCAGACTAAATAGTCCCAATTCCCACATTCACTCCTCACAGGACTTGATCTCAAGACTCTTCACCAGCTTAGCTGCTCTTCTTTGGACCTACTCCAGCACCTTAATGTCTTTCTTGTAGTGAGGGGCCCAAAATTGAACACAGTACTTACTTGAGGTGTGGCCTCACCAATGCCAAGTACAGAGGGACAATCACCTCCCTGATCCTGCTTGCCACACTATTTCTGATACAAGCCAGGATGCTGTTGAACTTCTTGGCAACCTGGGTACACTGCTGGCTCATATTCAGGCTCTTGTCGATCAGCATCCCCATGTCCCTTCCTGCCAAGCAGGTTTCCAGATATTCCTCCCCGAGCCTGTAGTATTACCTGCAGTTGTTGTGATCCAAGGGCAGGACTTGGCACTTGGCCAGTGTTTTATCCAGCAGTGTATACACCCATCCAGATCTAGGCCAGCCTGTTTTTTCATGAGAATGCTGTGGGAAATTGTGTTGAAAGCTTTGCAGAAGTCCAGGGAGAAAACATCCACAGTCTTTCCCTCATCCACTAGGTGAGTCATCTTGTCATATAAGATCAGGTTCGTCAAGCAGGACCTGGCTTTCCTAAACCCATGGGCTGACTGGGACTCATTGACTGTTTGTCCTATATATGCTGCATAATGGCACCTTCCCTAGTACCGAGGCCAGATTGACAGGTCTGTAGTTCCCCAGATCCTCCTTTTGACCTTCTTGTAGATGGGAGTCACATTTGCTACCCTCCAGTCCACTGGGACCCCCCCAGTTAGCCAGGACTGCTGGTAAATGATGGAGAGAGTCTTGGTGGATACACCCACCAACTCCTTCAGTGCTCTTGGGTGTAACCCACGCAGCTCCATAGACTTGTGTATGTTTAAGTGGTGTAGCAGGTCATTGACTATTTCCTCTTGGATTGTGAAGGACTCATTCTGCACCCCCTCCCTGTCTTCCAGTTCAGGGGGCTGGTTGTCTAGGAAACAACTAGTTCTACTGCTAAGACTGAGGCAAAGAATGCATTAAGCACCCCAGCCTTTTTCTCATCCCTGTTTCCCCCCGTATCCAATGAAGGGTGTTATTTCATTGAAACAAAACCAAAATTAACCACTGTATCTATCAGGGTGTAGCTGTACACTTTTTGTCACTTAACTGCAGCTATGGTTTAACATCATGTTGTGCTTCCTTTCAAGAATAGTGGCTGGACCAGGAATGAAATCTCTTTGCAATTTTGCATGATCCCTTGGAGAGGAAGACAACAACAAAAACTACAAAACAACCTGAACCACCTTCGCCATGGGCTAAGCTTTTTTTTTTGAACAATATTTCATTTTGCATAGCTACTACAAGACTGCAGCATGCCTTCCAGAAGAGTGTCCAGCATTTTTTTCTATTAAATTGAGAAAAAGAAAGACACAGAAAGAAAGATAAATACTTTATGTTAAATTAGCATGAGTGCCTTATCTCAATGGAGAATATTGCACTAGAGTCATACACAACCTGCCTGTTGAGAAAGTCCTGGCAGCTTCTTCATTGAAGAAGTGGAATTTCATCAGTTAGACAAAGTCCAAATGACTGTATCCAGCTCATATTGGTGCTACTCTGCAAATACTTTGATTTCTCATATCTTAGAACAAAAGAGTAACAGAAATCTAGAACAGGTTAAATTCCTATAAAATTTTTAAGAATAGTTATGTCTTAATAACAGTAGCAAGATGACAAAGGGACCTGGAGAAGCTGGAGAAATGGGCCCAGGTGAGCCTCATGAGGTTCAACAAGATCAAGTACAGGGTCCTGCACTTGGGTCAGAAAAGTCCTCATTATCAATACAGGCTGGGGGTGATAGAATGCAGCCCTGTGGAAAAGGACTTAGGGATTCTAGTGAACAAGAAGCTGGACATGAGCCAACAATGCACAACTGCAGCCCAAAAGGCCAACCGCATCCTGGGCTGCATCAAAAGAAGCGCGGACAACAGATCAAGAGAGGTAATTCTGCCACTTTATTCGTGAGACCTCACCTGGAGTACTGCATCCAGATCTGGAGCCCTCAACACAGGAAGAACATGGACCTGATGGAGCAGGTGCAGAAGAAGGCCACAAAGGTGATCAGAGGGCTGGAACACTTCTCCTGTGAGGACAAGCTGAGGGAGTTTGGCTTGTTCATCCCGGAGAAGTGAAGGCTCTGGTTAGACCTTATAGTGGCTTTCCAGTACCTGGAGGAGGCCTCCAAGAAAGATGGAGAGGGTCTGTTTACAAGGGCGTGTAGAGATAGGATGAGGGGCAATGGTTTTAACCTAGAGAAGGGTAGATTTAGGTTAGACATTAGGAAGAATTTCTTTACTCTGTGGGTGGTGGAACACTGGAATGGGTTACCCAGGGAGGTGGTGTAGTCCCCATCCCTGGAGACATTCAAGGTGGGGCTCGACAAAGCTTTGAACAACCTGCTCTAGTTGAGGTTGTCCCGGCTCTCAGCAGAGGGGGGTGGACTAGATGACTTCTAGAGGTCAGTTCGAATCCAATGCATTCTATGATGACTCTGAAGTACCATAGAGTACTGTAGTCTTTACTTCAAAGTGCTTTGCACTGCTCAGATGATTATACTTTCCCCACTATTCTGGCTTCCAGTCTTTATTGTGCAAAGTCGAACATGAAAATTTAACAAAAAAAAAAAAATAAAAATGATAAAAAACCTAAACCAAGGTACAGATAATCTCAGATGAGATCAGAAATGAAATAAATGTATGTGAAGGGAGCAAAGCCAGCTTTCAATATAACAATTAAAAGCTAAAGGCTCCTATTCAAAGCATTTTGGAAGAGGCTGATGCTAATGCAAGTGACCAAATTTAACCTACCAAGAAAGGGCATGTAGCATCACTGTTTCCTCTTGCCAAGTATTGTCACTCTCACCAGGCCTGAGCTCCTGTGCCAATTTCAGCTATTCAGCCTTTGACTCTCACTCAACCAGAAGCCACCAGTTTTCTACCAACACAAGCTAAAGCTATGTAGGGTCCTAATGAGATTTCCAAACGTGATCATGCAGAGCATCATCACAGGGTGTAGTATTTTCAGGGTCTCTGGAAAATTCTTCAAGTTAACATTTAGCTGCCTCAAAATATTTTACAACTATGGTCCTGTATTAAACAGAATACAGAGAGTGTCCAAGAGGCTATTTAGTATTTGCTCCGTCTCACTTCATTCTAAGCACAATGTAAACCTTGGGTAGCAGAAGAGAAGCACACCTGGATTCGAGGCACACCATGCAGAGGTTGCTTCTCCCAATGGCAATACAGATATGCCACAACTTGATCCCTTTTGTAACATTATGTAAACAGGTAGTTTTTTATGTGAAGAAAATTCAGTAACAGGATACTCAATATTGAATTTAAGTTTTCTGTGTATCTAACAATCTGAGGGTGAACAACGATGTAGCATGTTTTTAGATCTCATGGAATTATTTATGTTAGCTGAGTTTACAAGATAGCTGTAGAGACTTCAAAAAAGAGAATAAATTCTTCTGGATGAACACATAACATAGTGGCTTTTTTGTAACAGTCATGCACAGGAAAAATCATTACTTTGCTCAGGCCCCTGTCAGAGACAAAATATTAGTGTAGTTGGACCTCCAATCTGATTTGGTCTGGAAGTTATACTCCAGACTTATTCTCCAGGGTTATCCATTAAGATCCTTGTCTATATTTTAGATAACAGCAACCATTTATATTTTGTTATTTCCTCTTATTTTCATTGCAGCTGCTGGTAGGCTTAAGGTCCCTGTAACTATGTAATTTTATTTTTTTTTCAGAAATTTTAGATAATTCCCATTCCCCTTTCACTGTTGTATCTTCTGAAGGGAAGTGCATCTCACTAGCACCTCCTTCCAAGCCTGCAGCCATCCCTACAGCTCTTGGACCATCTTCAGAGCACCCCTACCCACCACAGAGCAGATCGTGCACTCTGAGCATTTCCTCCCTTGACCTCCTGGCCATGCTCTTCCTAATGCATCCCAGGATGCCATTGGCCATCTGGGCTTCAGGGGCACACTGTTGGCTTATGGTCATCCTGTTGTCCACTAGGACTCCCAGATCCTTTCCCCCAGAGCTGCCCTCCAACAAATTAGCCCCCAACCTGAGGTCATTATTCCTCAGAGGCAGCACTTTACACTTGCCCTTATTGAATTTCATTAGATTTCTCCCTGCCCAGCTCTCTAGCCAACACAGGCAGTTAAACCAGCCAAGAGAGTAATGGGACTCCTTACATCGTCCTTGATGCATGCAAACTCATATCCAGCAGCCCAGAACCTGTGGAACGATGCTGCCCTGGCATAGGGGAGCACTCATGTTAATGTGGCACAAGGAGTACAATACCAGAGCAGTACGATGGGTCACAGGTCACAGAAAAAATGTCCACTGCCAGATCACAGATTTTGAATTTATCATTCTTTCAGACCATTGATACATTTTAAGTACAATTTATGTTAAAAAAATACAGGGTGACCTCACCAGTTCACTATGTCAGACATAACTCAGTGACTACTTTATATAATAGCTAGCTAAAAACTAAGCCAGAAGTTTGTCAAAAGGGGAATACTGCTAAATAATCCAAGTGGACTGACAGAGTCACACGTGTACATGACTGCAGTCATGTAACTCACAACTGTAAATACATTAAAAGAGCTAAGGAAACTCCAGTGTAAGAAACATTTTTTTTTTTTTTCTGAGAGTGAAGGGTCAAAACAACTCCTCCTATGTGGTGCAGGCACATGTAGCTGGTTTGCAGCAGTAAATATTAGCCAGGACTTCAAGAGACATTACCAGAAAGCAACAGTGGAAAAAAAAAATAATGAGAGAGTAGATGGCCTCAGCTGTTGAAGGACCACATTGCTCCTTGCTACAGCTTCAGAAAATACCCAGCATCATCAAGCTGTGCAGCGTGTCCTGGCACTGCTGAGATGTGCATTACAAACACTCCAGTCCTTCCTTTCAGGTACTGACTGAGGCCAGGAATTTACTCATCATTACCTTGTCTTTGTCTAACCTGATCAGGTGTCTCTTCAAAATGTTCACTGCTGATAGCAAGAGCCACCCTAGAAGGACAAAGAAGGGTCAGGCAAAATGAGACTGCAGAATAGACTGACTGACACCTCCTTCTGCTCCCCTCTTCCCTCTGGAGGGGGAATAAACAGCAAAGTCTGCTGCAAGTGCTCAGCTCATCTCTGTCACTACATAATAATGATGGTAATTATCAGTAATAACAATAATCTGGATGTAAAGCTGCTCCAGCAGTTTGGGTTAATGAATGCAACATATAATACCCACTTTCCTGGAAGCATCAGGCCACCAGCATTACAGTGTTTTGAAACTCAGAGGAGAGAGAAGCCTGGGAACCTGGAGTCATAGACGAGTGTGCTGGCCACCTGTTGACCACACACTGGCAACTTGTTAGCAGCTGTGAATACATTTCATTAGAATGAAGAAGCAGTCTATTCTGCAGCCTCATTTTGCCTGACCCTGCTTTACCCTTCTAGGCATTCCTTCAATAGTCCTAACAGACAAAAAGCAGACTTTTTCTTCTTGCCCAGAAACACTAGACATGATGCAACCCCACCACTGTTTGTCCCTAAAGTGCTCCAAGACAATCTCCATGTGTTGTCAGATGCTCCATTACATGCAGAATACCTGATGCTATCACACCAGTATTTTTAAATAACCAGAAGTTCCTCCATTAAGATTAAATATGGTGTTAACTTCTCATTTACTCTCCCCAGTACATGGTTATTAATTAGCATCATAATTTGTTTCGTTCTTTAGGAATTGCATGCCGTGGAAAATGTTCCAAGTTCTCAAATGCAACTCATTGATTAGTCCAAGACATTTAAGAAAGACTAATTGACAAATATATCAGAGCACTGACTAATTGGTGAAAAATCCATCATGATGCATCCTGCCATCCTTTCCTTTGTAATAAGATTCTTGAATTAACTGACAACTTGTTTATCCCTTCTTTTAATTAAGAAAATCATTGAAAACCAGAAATCTTTGTGGAGGGTGTCTACTCAAATTTATTATTATGCTTTAAGTGAAATCTACTTCATCTACCTCATTAGCTGAAAAATAAGGCAATGAATCTACTCTGTAAACTAGAATTTATCACTGCAGCTGAGAGAGGTGATACGGAAACTTAGAAAGCAACTTCATCACTCATTTATTATATGTATTTTTTTAAGGTTCCTTTCTGATTACAGAAATTAAAAGTGACTTCGAGAAACCTGGAAGAGATGAGCTGCATACATTTCTCCATTCAGCATATGGCAGCTTTTGAAATAGCCCAGTGTCATAGTCTGTAGACAATATAGAATGCACACAACACATAAAAATGACTGACTACTCAGAATTACACCTCCAAGCTGTAATGCTCTCCCTGCTCAGTCCATGGCCATGAAACTCAGTTACTCTCGGAGGAATTCTGCTCATATGTGAATATTTGCCCTCTTAATCACTGATACTGGTTCATGTGCTACCATGTTAAACAGAATATAAAACCTACTAAAGCATTTGTATATGTTTGGATTTCCTGACCTTTAGCTCTTAGAAAACATTATAAAGCCCACTGTCCTACTGGCCACTGTGACATCCAGAATGCTGGCAGGCTGCTGTAAGAACCATTTTTCAAAGACTATAACTCAAAGGAAACTAAACCAAGAAATCCCATGTTACACGAGGAGATAGATTTTGTCCTCAGAACCAGTGTGTGCAGTGGTGCAGAGACACTACTTACGATACCAGATAAAAGAGACTCAGGAATAAGTGATGGATCTCTAGAAGCTGTCAGTTGCATTTGTTGATGTTGTAACTGTGCCAGGAGCCTTTCCAGATGCTGTCTCATGTTGCCCTAAGAACTGAGATGAGTCTAATGTACAAGATACCTACCTCCCCTCCCTGCCACAGCTAGGAATAGGTGTAGGTCTCTGAACAGCTTGATGACTCCAGCACATGTGAAGCTGAGGAAGACACAGCTATATTTGGTCCAAGTCATATGTAGTGATGAATGACAGATTTAACTTGCTTTTCCTCGGTGCTGTTGCACGTATGTTTAATTTACACAAACCATCAAATGCTGAGGTTGTTCATGTACCTGTTAGTCTTACATCCTAAATAGTTTTTCTAGATGCCCAGAAAGTGGCATCCACATGTTATGGTGGATATAATGAGGACCAATAAAATCTCAGTCTTTTTCCTTTGCTCTCAGTCATATCCAGTCGGTCCACACTCTCAAGCTTCTAGGTATCAAACCAAGTGTTTATGTTCAGGATGAATTATCAAATAATCACTTGGGAGGGAGGACAGACTTTCTCTACTCTGTCTGGCAGCCTTTTCCCCTTGCTGTTGGAGTGGCACAGCCCTGCATGCTTACTTCCACAATTAGTAGCTTGAATAGTATAGAAAAACTATTTCACAGGGGTCCTATTCAAATCAATCCACTAGTTCCTCTGATGCTCTGTTTTCCTCAAATGGACCTTTTTCTCCTTCTGTCAGAAAGCCTGAAGGCAACATGCCTGCTTTGGAACAGCTTAGCAAGGGCTACTGAGCTGGCCCAAGGGAGCAGTGCCAGCACTCAACATATGGATACATCAGCCTCCTGGCTTCCATGAAATAACAGCATCTATTCTCATTTCTCGCAGTAATCCCACAAATTTTCCATGCCTGTCCTGAAAATACAGCTTTTGTCAAAAAAATCTATTTAATGCTGTTTGCCTGTGGAGAGGTGTTTGGGCCATGAACTGGTGCACTGGTGTAATTATTCCTCTTTTCTAAGTCCTCTTCAGATCAATGGTATTTACTTGCCTCTAAGTATGCAGCATTCTTTACACCTTTAAATGACCTTAAGTAACCATTTTCTAGGCAAAACAGAAAATCCATTTCCATTAGTTTTCACATACTCAGAGAGTATGTTTGTAGGAAGATTATTTACATAAATTCATTAGGATCACTGGGTAACCTAGAATTTATTCAGGTGCAGGTCAATCAAATTCTTATGTATTTATTTGCTTCCTTTGAAGCTCCAGAGAACTGGAGTTAAATGTTAAAAATGAAATACACGTCTTGTAATACACAGATTTAGAGATGGAACTATTCTAACAGACCAAAATAAAAGGCTTTATGCATAAGATCTCAATGGCTAGGTCTGTACCTAAATCACATATTGATTTAACTCACTGTAGACAAGTTATACAAGTTTTGGAATGATGTATGCTTTATCAATGTATTTTAGAAAGTAATCGCTGTCTGACTTAATCTTTTAGGCAAGTGAAGAAGTCACATATATATCCCTACATTTTACTTTATAGGCCAGTAAACCAATTTCTACTAAAATCTGAAAGTAAATAGAATTATTTTTTTCCAAGAAATTATACTGAGATACTTTTCAAATAAAATCTGAAAACAGACTTCAAAAATGATCTATTGAACACACATACATTATGTTGATACGTGGGTATACAAACATCATGATCAGAGATTCAGAGTGGAATGCAATACCCTTTTGTAATATCCAGGGATGGAGAATCTTAGCACCATATTGAAAAATACCAGATTCAGAGTCTCAGACAAAAAAAGTTGTGTGTCTTTGATATTTTACTCCTTTCAAGTGCTAACAGAGATTTTACACTAGAGTGCAGGAGTGATACCCCATTTCAGTGCTAATGCATCAACCCTAATATGGTAGGGGGGGAATAAATACTTAGACCTGCACATGCAGATTTCAAAGTGCTTTAAAACACAGGACATTTTCTCAGGCTAAAGATAGTGAAACTGAGGCATGGAAAGACAAAATGATCCCCTGGACAGGCACAAGGAAAGCTCAGGTATAAATGCCGAAAGTGAAGACTCTGAATGCCAAATCTACTAGTGCAAACCTCCTTTCTTAGCCACATTATTGCTCAAATCCCACTGATATCAGTGGGACCTCAGTGATTGATTCTGACCTGGCTTAGAGTTGAGTGAGTCACAAACATACTACTAAGCTTTTCAGTAAGATCTTCTGTCCTAGCTAATTTTGGGGCAGTCCAACTGAAAGGTTGGACTCACTGTTGCAGTTTCTCTTGGTGGCCTCCACAATAAAAAAAACCCAACTATGACAACACCATTCATGAGTCATTTTCAGCAACATGGAAAAAAGATCTGCTCCCAGCAGAACATCACCCCCACCTAGCAGAGCATGACCTTCAGCACAGAATCATGGCCAAGTCCACACTGATACTCCCCCAACTACTAGCACATGAAAAATTTGGCAAAGCAGATTGCTGCAACCTCAGGTAATTCACTGCAATAGCATGGAGTCAAAGAAGAAAGGAAGCTACTTACCGTAGAGGACTGTAATGAGTGACACGGGCATGACCAGGATACCCACCAGCATGTCTGCCACCGCCAAGGACATCAGGAAGAAGTTTGTAGCATTCTGCAACTTCTTCTCCAAAGACACAGCCATAATTACCAATATGTTCCCCCCAATGGTTAGCAGGATCACAACCAAGATCAGGAGGGCTGGCCAGTTCTTCTCCCTCACGGACATCCAAGAGACTTCCCCCTTTTCAGAGGCATTAAGAGGGTCAGATGTAGGCAAGCTCTGATTCAGAGTCAAATTGCTGCTTAACGACCAAGCCATTAGACCACCATGCAAACTAAAATCCAGTGTAACAGACACTGCCGTTAAGCTGAGTAATATTCCAGTGCTACTTAAAGTGCTCATCGTCCGGGACTGGTTTTTCTGTCTCTTAACCGTGACTCAGAGATGATCCCTTATCTAAATTGCAGGTCCAAGGCAGATGCCGAACTTCATAAAACCTGAGCCAGAAAACAATTTGATCTTCCATAGTGAAAAAAAAACCTTACAGAAGTTAGTGTGGAACTCTTCTAGTTTCCTTGGGTGTGGTGGAAGACAACCACTGACCAGCAACCTTGGGGGAAAGGAGATTTTGCAATCTCCAGCTGCTTTCCAGGTACACCATTCTGAAAAGGAAAGAAAAAGTATATTCTTCACTGAAATCACAGTATACACAACACCTTCTTTAACCCCATGAAATGACATGCCTATTCTCTTCCTTCCTGCTGGCTGGGATGCTCTCCAGACTACAAGTAATTTATCTTATGGGTACAGACTATTCCTACAATCATTGAGGAGAGAGGGAGAGAATCACATCAGCGTGCTCTGGCTGGTTAAAAGCTGATTATCACTAATTAAATGCTTCGTGAAACCTGCAAAAGCAAATCTGAAAAGCAAAATATGTTTCAATTGATAGCCACTTCACGGATACTTCTGCCGTTGTGTAAAATAGTAATTGGATGAAATTCCAACCAATCCCATCTGCACAGCCATAGCAGAGAAAACCAATACCTTAAATGGAAGTGTTTGGATATATTTTGCATACTCTGAAATAAAGTGCAGGTGTTGTAAAGACCCTCCGATGTTAATGATTAACTGCCCTATAATAATGAAGGTTACCATTGTTTTTTTTATTAGGAAATGAATGCTGGATAAGACACAACATAGATTAGGTAACATCATTCAATACTATGATATCAATCTGTCCAAACCAACAGATAGCAAAGAGTTAAGAGAAGAGAAAGGACAAACATTTTTGAAAGCTGAGCAGTTATTTCTGCTCTGCTTCATCCATTTTTGTGCCGCTGTGCTTCTGTGCTGATTCCCAGCACACAGCTGGGCCAGTAAGCCCACTCTCAGCAGCCTGCTGCCCAGGAGTACTGCCCAGCATGTGCAAGTTATCAGTACCCTCATCACACACACAGTCGGTAGGATAGATTTCCTCAGAGTATCTCACATGACAAGGGCAGGTCCAATTACATCCCTTGACTGTCCACATAATACAGGCTGGAAAGCATCATGCTGCTGCCTCAGAAGGCATCCATTAATCTCACACATCGACCTAACTCAGCAAAATAAACGTACTCTTAACTTCAGTCACATGCCTACGCTCACTGCTTCTACGGGCACGTATTTCCAATCCTGGCTAAATGACATCCTTGGTAACAAAATTGCTTTGACTGCCAATCCTGTAGAACTGATGAAAACAGCAGCTTTGCTTTGTATTTCCATTGCATCGAAGTCAGGATCCAAACAATCGTGTACAGCATAGGACTAAAAGCACAGAAGTAAAGCAGTTAGGAAAACAACAAAAAAAACTACCACACATTGTATGGATGTGAACTAACAAGTATGCATGCAACATATTTTGAGCATATCCTCAACTTTCTATGTAGTCCACAGGAAAAGATCTGCTCTATCACTGTTAAATAAATGACTAAATAAAAGTCAGATTTTAGCCCTTGAAAACACTGTGGCACACGTGTGATACGGCAATTTGCTATGCAGGGATCAAAAGCTAAATGTAATTCTTGGGATTACATTAGATTTTATGTAAAATAAGCACTCAGAGTCCTATAATAAAATGTTCAACAGTGATGGAGATTTTGGAAACTTACTAATGGGCTTTGTGCACAAAAATGTTTCTTAAGCGAGCAGCGCATACAATGAACCCAGATTTGCTTTTGCTTTACAGTTAATTATTCCCAAAAGGTCTCTAAACCTCATATTTAGGAAGAAGTTTTGCACTATGTGCACAGAAAATAATTTTGCAATTGTACATGCAGATGAATTAGCAGTCAGTCACTGGACCATTTATTTTTCCAACTTAGCTGGTCTAAAAAAGAAGTCTCTAGAAAGTTTAAAAATACTTCGGAGTATTTTTTTTAAACACAGCTTTAAAGTAAAAGCTGTGAACAAAATTAACCATTTCACCAAATCACCTTTCCACAGTGAAGGAGACACTAGGCAACTTCATGGCTTTGCTGTGCAGGACACTCACATTAAATTCAAGGGGAATTTCTTGGTCTCCAGAAATTCTCTCTCTCTTTGGCTCTGTGAGTCAGGCACTCCTGATTGTGCCACAATAATGCTTTGGCAGAATGAGCAGAAAGTTCATGCACAAAAATGAGGACATGGACAGACAGTGGGATATTCAGGTCTTACTTTTTCCCAGTGAGTCTTGGAGAAGATGATGCTACCACCACTCTTTCTAAAGAGATGAATGAGCTTGATGTTGCTGGCACATGTTAATTGGGGTAACCGAAGGAACATGGGCAGGGAAATGCTTCAACTCTAAATCATAAAAAACCCCAATCAAATAAAACAACTTAACTGAAAGTTTTCTGCACTAAAAATGTCTAATTTTATAACTGATCAGGATTGAATTCTGAAATAGTCAGTAGGGTTTGTGTGTTTCACAAATGTATTTGCAATAAAATTTTCTTCCATGACTGATGTTGCATCAGAGTATGTAGTTAAAAATATCAATAGGCAGAATTATCACTTGCTTATTCATTAGTTTTATTATTAAAAATAAAATGTATGCTACTAGTCACAATTTTCTTTGAATTAAATTATTCTCCGATGTTAATGATTAACTGCCCTATAATAATGAACGCTACCATTTCTTTTTTATTAGGAAATGAATGCTGGATAAGACACAACATAGATTAGGTAACATCATTCAATACTATGCTATCAATCTGTCCAAACCAACAGATAGCAAAGAGTTAAGAGAGGAGAAAGGACAAACATTTTTGAAAGCTGAGCAGTTATTTCTGCTCTGCTTCATCCATTTTTGTGCTGCTGTGCTTCTGTGCTGATTCCCAGCACACAGCTGGGCCAGTAAGCCCACTCTCAGCAGCCTGCTGCCCAGGAGTACTACCCAGCATGTGCAAGTTATCAGCACCCTCATCACACACACAGTCGGTAGGATAGATTTCCTCAGAGTATCTCACATGATTCATGTTTCTTCACAAATTAGTTGACAATAAGGGCAGGTCAGATCACACTCCTTGACTGCCCATGTAATACAAGCCAGAAAGCATCACCCTGCTGTCTCAGGAGTCCATTAGCCTCAGAGACACACAGAGACAGACCTTGAGCAAAACACCTTCTACATAAAGTAGATTCTATAAATCTGGTATGTACTAACTTCATCAAGAAAATTACATTTTCTGAAGTATAACAAATTTCTCAATAATTCCCCCCCACACTCCTGTCACTAGTTAAAAGTACTCCATGGAAGAGTAAAATTATGCTATGGTGGTGGGAAAATATTTTTTAATTGGGACTATCACAGTAAAAATGTATCTCAAAAGTCCATCTTTGCTATTAGAAGGAATTATGATTTCTTTTAAAACTTGGCCCATTCACCTGTCTGTTACTTGAAGTGATTCATGATGAGAGCCATTGCTGTTTTTTTGCCAATACAGAAACAGGAAAAGAAAAGGAATACACAAAGACACCTAAAAACGTACTTTCCAGGAGCACTTGTGGAAATGCAATACCTGAAATAACTATGTACATACGTAGGAGAGATATGTAGAAAAAAAGGCATTGGCAGCAGCTCTGCCTTGTCCTATAATGTCCAAACTCCTGGTTTAGATGGATCAAAGATGTTGGCACTCTATACGTCATCTTGTCTGTGATGGGGGAAGGGAAGGGAAGGGAAGGGAAGGGAAGGGAAGGGAAGGGAAGGGAAGGGAAGGGAAGGGAAGGGAAGGGAA
>JANHFX010007860.1:134429-150527 GCA_027560015.1 Chloroceryle amazona | reverse complement strand
CGGGCGCCCCTCGGTGACCGCTTCCTGCGCGGCGACATCGCCGGCCCTCCGGCCGGGCCGGAGCTCCCCGCGGTGCCCGAGGCCAACGGCGTGCTGCGAGGCTGCGAGCCGGGGGGCGCCGCGGGCAAGGCGGGGGCCGGAGCCATCGCCGCCGCCATCAACATCAACGCCTCGACCTCCAAGTTCCGTGAGTGACCGCCCTGCCCTCCGCCCCGGGCGCACAGTGCGGGGGGAGCGACGGACGGGACTTCGCCCCCGGGTGGTTCCTTGGCCCTGACACCCGCTCGCTCCTCCGCCTGCGCTCCCCGGCTGCTCCCCCTGCCCGCTTCTCCCGCGCCTGTGGGTAGCTCGGGGTCCCTTACGTGGGCCTCGGTCCGAGAGGCTTCTCGAAACGAAGTCAAATGGGTTAAGGTGCCTTTGGGAGGTGAAAAGAACCTTTCTTGAGCACACCCCAACTTATGCTGCTGCTCTCCTGTCACGGCAAGGTGACGTGGTAGATCTGGCTGCCGAACTAGGAGAGTGAGTGTAGGCAGGGTTTTCAGCTCTATAGAGACACTGTTGCTTTTCGTGAAGGTTTGAGCTCAGGTTGTCTTTTCCTAACGACTTTCTGTCTGAAAAGGCGAAAGATGGGTCTGAAGCCTGGTTGTGATCATTGATGAGGGTGGCACTGTGTGCAGAGCCCCTTGGGAGGGGTGTGCGGTCCTGGAAGGCCTGAGGAGAGCAACTGAAGAGGAATTCACTTGCTTAAAAAGCAATTCAAAACAATTTTTTTTTCCCCCATGTAGATTTCAACAGAAATGTCATTTTTTTTTTTCTTTTGTTTTGCTGAGCTAAGGTTAAAGGAAGAGAAGATTACTTTTTTGCTGTTTGTTTCAATTCTACTTTTATTTCCAGAAGTTATGTGTCTGGGCAAAATATGCCTTTTTCACTAATGGCTGTCAGTGAAGTTACATGGGGCTAGTTAAAAGTATTCCTGGAAGTGTAACCGTGTAACTGCCGTGTTGAACTTCTGATGGGAACACACCTTTTTTTCTTTGTTTCCCCTCTTTCTCCAGTGCTAGCTCACCTGTCCAGCTGCTCAGCAGCTCCCTGCTTCTCTGGTAGCTTGGGTGTCGTGGCACATTGCCAAGGCTGGCTGCTTTGAAGTTGAGGCTTCCAGATTCCATGAGCTCCCTGGCTCTCTGCCTGCCTTGCTTGTCAAGGCTCCAGGTACCTTGGGGTGGCTTGTAAGCACTTGAGACAGTCAAAGTGAAATGTCGTTTAGCCTTGCTAAACTAAGCTTTGGAATTCCCAGTCCAGAAATTCAGCGTCTTAGTTTTCCCTTCTATTTTTAATAAAAACAGCTTTCAAGCTGGATCTTCCCCCAGTGGAAGATGATGTTCAGTTGCTGTCTGAGGGGGAGAAGAAGCGGCTGTGCATGGTTTTGCTTACGATGTGGGTTTTGAGTTCTTGTTTTCACTTCTCCAGCACTGGTGTCCCAACACAATGTCTGTTTTACTCCTGCCTGCTCTGTCTTGGCAATGGCAGAACATGCACAGAGAAGCTGATTGTCAGTCTTAAGCTGGATAGAGTTGTTTGTTCTTTGTTCCATGAAGAACCTCTTCTAGTTGAATGAGGAAGGACTCATACCTGCCTTGCTTCATGATGCAGAGGCTTGGTCTTAGGTTGTCCTACAGGTGATCTTCAAAACTGTGGATGATGTGTGGTTTGTGATGATCCTGTAATAAATTTGAGCACGTCTGACATCCACATAGGTCTCTCCCTCGTGATTCTTTCCTCCAAAACAAAAAAATCCAATGCCTGTGCTCCAGTGCATAATTACTTGCAGGGCATTGGGTTTGTTCACGTTTGTCGTTGCAGACTAAAGCTGTCTGCTTTTTTTGGGGTCTAATTCAGCTAGCAGAGTAATGGAGGAAGAGCTTTAGATGGAAACACTTTAAAGTCTTTTGAAGGAGCCAAATCCAGTTTTCCTTTCTTGAGATTTTGGTGAGACAGCACTAAAATCAGATATGACGCATGGTTCATTTAGTAGCTTTTCTGCTAGTTAAAGGAACTTCAGAAAATTTTTGAAGCTTTGGTAAACCTTTATTTACAGTTGTTTGGGTTCAGCCGTGGTTATAGATTCCTAAAACAGGGAGTGTTAGGAAAAATATTTTCCAAAGACCATAGGGGAAAAAAAATAAGCATAAGAACATCTAATAACTTCAAGCAGAACTGTTCCATAGTAGCAACTGCAGGATAACTCTGTTGTGGAAAACGAAGAGTTTCCTTCTTGGGTTGTTTTTTTCTTTTGTAATCCGTTTTAAGTAAGGATGGTTATAATTGTATTGGGTACCTGCCCCATTTAGAATGAGCGCGTGTGGCTGTGACTGTTGGCATATCCTTTAAATCTGTTGACTAGCCTGTTGCATAATGTAGTTGGGGCAGCGTACGTGCTTTGCTGCGTAGGCAAATCGTCTGATGAAGAAAAAGTTTAATGTTACTTTTACTAACCAGTCTGAACGCAGGCTGAGGAACAGGTAATAAAAATAGACTTGAAGGCAACTACAGGGCAGCCTCATCAACTTGCTAACGTATGCTGGGATGTGTCAGGCAGGGGATAGAGCAAAATCTATTCTGTAAACATGAACATGGTGGCTGAGAAAAAGAAAGGCGTCGAGCTGCAGCGAGATTAGTCTCAGACATCTGCTTGAAGAGTTCGTACACTTTGACAAAGTATTTTAGGATTGTGGGGTGCATTGCTAATTAAGCAGTGAAGCTTCATAGGTGTCACTTTGTGAGATGAAATGAAGCTTTTGAAAGATGCCTGGGTGCTTGCTTTGATTTTTATTGTCAGAATAAACGACACATAATTGTCAGACTGATGTCTGCTTAATTGACAGTAAGTTGGATTTTTTGGTCCCACTCTGTCCTCAGCTGTTTTAGCTGTAATTCTAAAAGAAGGATGTTTCTTATATTTGAACCTCATAAGGTTTTGAGTAGCTTTTCATGTTAAGTTGTCTCATCTGAATAGCAAGACCAACAGTGCTAATGTGGGTTTTGAAAATTATTATTCTTTTCTTCATGCCCTGTGTGTATTACTGTTCCAGAATCTTTTTGGAGCTACGCGTGTTTAAGTTTTTCTTATCAATTTCATGGGGGCTGTACACCTACTCTTGGACTTCTTGCTTTTTGTTTTTATAAAACCTTAGTGGGTTTTCTCCATTCTTCTGATTGAAGTTGATATCAAAGAATGTGGTAGCTTGGAGCAGCCCATGTTTCAATTAGGGCTACGATATTGAAATATCTGGGTTATGATCCGAAGCTCATACAGACTCTTTTTCACTTCAATGGTTTCACTGCTGCGTTTGATTGAAACAGTTTTTCTTTGAACTTTTCTGTATATGGAGAAGCACCAGTTGCTTCTCAAGCTTTACTTGAGAAGTCTTTTATGGTTTGCTGGAGAATACTGGCTTCTGTTTCATTTGATCAGACTGATTTCTCTTCCAGCCTGTCCTGGTTTGAGTTCGAACAGAACTAATTCTGTTCAGTGATTCTACTTTTCTGCTCAGTTTCTTCTAACTACCTGCTCTTTCTGCAGTTAGCAGCATGTTTTCACAGGCAGCATCTGCTTCTGGCAGTGATAACACCCCATGTTTACAGTTCCTCCCAAGGCCACTGCTGGATCTTGTGCACCACGCTGGGGGGTGTGTGTGCAGAAAGTAAAAGGCCACAATGAAAAGTGGCAGTGTCAATGGTACTGTACCACTTTTGCATTTGACTCAGCCTCAACCCAAACTTGCTGCAGTTGCCTAAAATCATGTATTTTAGCATGCTTTGTTACAAAATATGTGTCACTGTCTAGAAACTTAACCGCAATGAAATGAAAATCGCCCTTTCCCTGTGATTTGAAAATAGTGGCTGTTGACAAATCCTTTTAAATCTTGAATACCTCATGTAGGGATAAACATTTAAGAATGACATCTGAAAAAGATGGAAAAGTAAAAAACTGAAGAAGTTTCTAAAAGGGCAGTCTGCCTTTTCTTTCTAAGGATTTGTGTGATTCCTTCCCTTCCTGGGCTTGAGTTTGTAATTGGAGGGTGCTGCTTTAAGTCATCCTTCACTTTTTGTGTGTCTTTCTAAGCGCTACCAGAAAAAAGGATGTTATTGACTTGTGACAGTTACTGAAAGTTTAGAATAATCCATTTTTTTAGATTAAAAATAGTGATTGTTCATTGTGTAGTCTTTGGACTCTTAACTGTATAAATATTATGGTTGGCTTAGTTTCAGAACTGAAGTGTGGAAATCAAATGAAATGGTACTTGTAAGAGTCTTTTGAATAAAAATGAAGCTATTCCAGAATGTTACTTTCAACTCATCAGCGTTTCCTATGCAAGTCTCCTGGGGATGTTTGTAAAAGCATTTTGTCCTCCACCTGTGCAGCACTTCTAATGGGAAGACCTTCCTGCCTGCTGCCACTTTCTTTTTCCAAATATAAAATAAATAAATGGACATCTCAGCAACCTGTTAAAAAAATGATTTTGTAGTGTTCTCAATTCTTAGTTGACTTTTAATTCATATGAATAGAGCTCATTTAATATGTTAAACCAGATGTGGGTGTGATTATACATTGAAATCTTGAATCAAGACCTGGTCTAATATTTATGCTGACTTCACTTGTATATTTTCTGTGGAGCAGAGCCCTTCTGTGGAGACCTACCTGTTTTGGGCTCACAGTGAAATACAAATGCTCAACTTTTGCTGCTAAGTAAGTATGCATAGTAAAGCTGCTACATGGAAGCTGCTCCTGAGAACATCTGCCCAGCCTGGGGTCTGTAAGGGATGAGAAGTCATTGAGAGACAGATCAGTAAGGGGTGAATTCACTGGCAGGCAGGTGTTGTGCTCTTCCTGACCAGGTGGATGCTTTTACATTGTGGGGCTGACTTACTGGACAAGTTAACTTGCATCCAGGTGGTTATTTACCTGGACGTGAACCCTTTATTGACTTGTTAGCAAATAGCACTTTCAGATTTCAGGCTGGACTGTTGGGACAACATCTTGCGGCATTTAGTGGTGGTGACCTGTTTGCGAACCAGGCACTTACTATGTTGACAAGATTCATTTCTGTAAGAGGTATGAAGCAGCCCTGAGCCAGTGACTGGTTGGGTGGAGAGGGCCTAGGAGTACAGCAGTGACATTCTTCACTAAGCAAGGTTTCTGGCTGAAATAGCCTATAACATCTGACAGCGGGAATAGTGTTCAAACACTCCCTTCTCGCACTACTCTTTATTCCATGTTCTTTATACTCTTATCTTTATACTCTTCTTTTTCTCACGGTAACTGCTTTGGCTATATTTTCCTAGAAGTGCTGCCAAAAGTGACTTATTCCTTTCAACCCCTGAGATAACATTTCAGAAATCCTGCTCCTCAAACCCAGCACTGAATCTACATTTCCACATGTATTTAAATTCATCCTTATTCAAAATACTTATTCTCAGTGTGATGTCTAAACTGGATTGTTTGGGTTGCGAACTATCTTTGTTCTCTGTTCCATGTTGCCCAGACCCACAGTTGGAGCTCAAATGACGAAAGGACTTTTAGATTTCCTGGACTGGATAATTTTGATAGGATGTATACCCAGTGCTGCCAGTTACTGAGGGCTTTGAGTGCATGCTGTGAAGCTTTGGTGGTATGACAAGCCAGTAAGGTAGTCCTGTGAGGAAGGTGCTAACCCTTCTGCCCTGGCTGCTCTTGGAACTGAGCCAGGAGTGGTTAGTTCAGAAATTCTTCTCAAAAGAGCGAGATGAAAAATCTTCTGTGTCTGTGAAGGTGCACCAAGTGACTCTACTCAAGAAAGTGCAGTTGGGAGCTCAGGAGGAAAATGAGGGGTTGATGGGGAATGCTAATTTAAATGCCTCCTGTTCTCCCCTGTGTTGATTCTCACTGTGTGTGCTAGAGGGGGAACTGTAATACGGATACAAGACAATTGCCCAAGAGCCAAACTGAACTGAAGGCAGAGGGAATTGCATCAGCTTTTTTAGGCCAAGGAAGCTGCTGGTCCCACCTGAGTCTTGTAAAATTAATGCATCTACTGGGGAGATGTATTCCAAAATGCTACCAGTCTTGACTAAAGCTTATTCTCCTCCATGGGAGGACTGACCCAGTGTTAATTGCTGATTCTGGTCTCCCACAAATCTCCATCATTTATTACTCTTAACTAACTACCAAACTACTTTTTTGGTTAATAGTGTTACATTGTCATGCTAGATCTTCAAGGAGCTTGTTTTTCCTGGCTACTCGAGCCCCTAAGAAATATCCGAGCACTGATTTGGCAGGTTTTCTGACTTTATTTTCTGTAAATAAAAAGGTACAAATTCCAAGTCTGGGCTTTCGTTTTAGCTGAGGTTAGTTTAGTGGAAGTGAATTGTTCCCAGTTTTTCTGGACATCGTGTTGGTATGATCTGAAATTGCAGAACATGAACTTGCTTCTAATCTTTTAGTTAAAGTCACTAAATGTAGTTTTGTCTTTTTCTTGTAGTAATGAATGTTATAACAATTGAAGACTATAAGAGCACATATTGGCCAAAGTTGGACAGTGCCATAGATCAACTTCTAACTCAGAGTCCTGGTGACTACATCCCTATTTCCTATGAACAAATATACAGGTAAGGAAATCTTTTAACTTCTGTGTTACCTCCCCCTGCCCCCCTCCAAGTTAAATATTTTATCTTGCGGCCTATGCATGTGCCATAGTTTGTATTTGAGGAGGCAAGTGGGAAGGTTATGTGAAGCACAATATTGTTTGAATGGTTGGAATGAGTGAATACCAGATAGGTATTTTGACATCCATGTTAAGAGTTATAAATGCTAAAGATTTAAAATGCTTAAGTGCTGAAAACGTTAACGTCAAGCTCCACCACAGTTGTGCAGTGTAATATATTAAGAAATTTATTAGTCTCAACATCCCTTTCCTCAGAGGGGAAGAAGGGGAGTCTTGTGTGATTTAATGTTTCAAAAAGCTTCTTTGTCATGTCTAATAGGAATCAGTTTCATGCAGAAATAAATAGAAGCAGTTGATGCTGAGGTCCATCCATATAATCTGTCACTTGTGTTTTGCATCAGGTGGATTTGGTCCAGTTTCCCCCTTGCCCAGCCACACTGCAGCATGTGCAGTTAGAGGCTGTCTGAAGGACTGATGCAAGGTTCAGTCCTTATATCTTCATTCTTGTCTGGAGAACATTTGATTCATACCTGGCCTGGAGTTGCAGTTTGCTTTGAAAGGGGTCTAGTTACACAGCAGAATTGTCCTATGGCTTAAGCTAGTGCACAGTAGTGGGGATGGTAGGGGATTTGTTTTAAAACTACTCTACTGCTCGAACCAAAATGCTAAGTGCTTTAGAGACCTGGCAGTTTAAGAGATTGACTAAAATGGAGATTTTTGTTCTGTAAGTGACATGTATCCAGGGTGCTGGTAAATAGGATGGAAACTGGGTAGCTGCTGCTGCCTTTACTGGCCAAGATACAGTTAAAACTACTGACCCTTACCAGCAACACATCTAGTAGCACTGCAGTCTGGTTATCTTTACCATACTCTATGAAATCCCACTGGCAGCTCAGTCACTGAGAGTTTCAGCTCTGTCTCCTACCCAGCTGCTTTGTCTCTCCAGTTTAAAACCTTGCAATAGGGAGCCAGATCCAGGAATGGCAGGTGTTCCGTCTTCCCTCTTCAGTAAAAAACTTTAATAAATTTCCTCTTTGCTCTGCAAACTCTGTGCGGGGCTGTTACCAGGACTCTGCCATCAGCACGTGTATCAATAATTGAGATGGTAAATTTGAATTGAGAGACATTAAGGAGGTTTAGTGTAAGTCACCAAAATCCTTTTCCTGGTGTGAAATCCCCAATGTGCAAACAGGTGCCAGTAAGAGTTAAGCCAAAATCTCACCGTAGTCATTTCTGATAAAGAGTAGGTGTGCACAGTTAATGCTTCAATACCTAGAGCAAATCTGTACCCAGTTATGATTTTTATGTAGTTTATTTTGCCATCTCTTTACTGCTTGAAAGTTTTATTTATCGAAGGAATAATGGGTTCAAAATTTCTTGTAGATAAGTGTCACCCTGATGTAGAAGGGTTGATGCAGTATTGCAAGGATGCACGGATGTCTGTTGCATGTTATTTTACCACAGTGAAAGACTGGCTGTAGTTTAGTGTGACTGGCCAAAGTAGTGTCTCAGCTTTTTAAAGTTTTCTTTTTAAAATTACATCTGTGGATGTGATTACTCTGACATGGCCTTTGGTGTTGGTGTTGGTTTTGGTGTTTTCTTTTTTTTCAATTTCAGAGGGTATCCCTTTACTTGACTTATAATCTAATCAACATAGATTAAGGATGGAAGAAAAACTGCTTTTTTTGTTGTTGAATTTAATGATGGTGCCTTCTCAGAGTACTGTAGAAGGTCTGTAGCAGATGAGATTTAAATCCTCTCTGCTTCCCTAGCCTAGTTGTTTAGTCTGAGAATGGGGTATTTTTTGAAGTGGTTCAAATAGCTATATATCTTTTATATTATTTTTTTTTTACAGTGAAACTGAGCTGAAAATACTGTGGTCATTTTGATCATCCTTATGTCTCATCTTCATTGCTCTTCACTAAATGCTTACCTTATAATGTCCTTCCTACATCTTCCCTTTCCTGGGGTGTTTTGGTTATGACAAGCTGGAGACTTCTTTTGGGTAATAGCAGGGCAAGGGTGATTCACAGAACCAGCCCAAAATCAGGAACTGGAAACAGGATCTGAAAATGGGGAAGGAACTTGTAAATAAAAGTGTTCAAGTAAAGTGTGAACACACTCTGCACGTACATACTGGTGTTTGGCTGCAGAATGGGTTGTAGAAGCAGGTATAGCAATACTGTATGTAACACTAAGCAGAGTTGTAGTTTAAAATTCAGTTTAGTTACATCATTGCAAATGAAGCAAGATCTTTGATTCCAGTTAAATTGGTATTTTTGCTTGTCACTACATCATACCAAAAAGTCTTTTGCAGTTGCTTGTTCCAAAATAGAACTTACTGTTGGTAGATTTCGTGTGAAAGAAACAGGATGATTGTGTTATTTAAAAAATATCAAACTACAGATACTCAATTATTTTTAAAATATGATAGTAGGAGATGTTGTGTGAAGTTTAATAAATAACATAGTTTGCCAAATAAGCAGAATTTGCATAGGGATAAACACTGTATATTTGGGATTCTTGAAATTCTCAAAGGGAAAATGTAGAATTGAATAGAATGTAGAATTAAGTTTTGTTGCTCTTCCTCTGCATCTTTGTTTAATATGAAAATGTAGGGTTTTCGTAGAATTTAAGTAACAAAGGATGGAGCAACATGCTTGGGTCTGTAATTGTAGAACTTTTGCAGTGAAAACTCTTGCATAGTTTTGGTGCAACTCTCTGACTGCTTGTCAGTGTTGTACTCCTTTTAATAAGGGCTTTGCTCTAGAATATGCATATAATCAACAAACCTACCTTTTTTAATATTGACTTCGTTCACCCAGGAGAGGCAAAAGCCAGAATTAGGAGTGTGCTGTTGACAGAATTATCCTGGCTGTTTTGAAGTGCACTGTTAAAGAGGACTCGATGGAAATTAAAAGTGAAGTTGGGGAGGGGGCATGGGATGGACACACTGGGGCCTCCAGGGGAGACTTAAGAGTCTGCTGGAACTTATTCCAAGTGCAGGGCTGTGTTAAATGCTCAGCAATCACTCAGTTAACTCTTACTATCCTCTACATTGAGACCTGAACAAAATATTTTGAAGTCTGTTACCCTTCATTGCAAACTGTTGTAAGTTCATTGTTTGTTCCTATGTTTGTTTCTGCAGTTGTGTGTATAAGTGTGTATGCCAGCAGCATTCGGAACAGATGTATAGTGACCTAATAAAAAAGATAACTAACCACTTAGAGAGAGTCTCAAAGGAGCTGCAGGTAAGAAGCTGCACAATCTAATTCTGTCTTTCCTGGGATCTGTGATTATATCCAAGCAGCATGTTGATGGCCCATGGAGGGGATTGCCATTAAGACTGATTGACACTTGCTCACTAAATTGTGGACTAGTTCATTCACAAACTGGCTATCGGACAGAATACCAACTACTAGATCCAACTGCATGGTGCTGGCTAGCCTTAGAGATCTGAACCACGTGGAGAGCAGAGGTTCTATGGACTCTAGAGTCAAAGATTAGGGAATGGGAAGTCTACAGTGTAAGCTAGGATGTAAATGCTTCAGTCAAACGTGATCTGAGCACGTGACATGGATGCTGCCATTGCCAACTTATTCTGTATAAATGGTTTATGGTCCTTGTGCATCACAAGCAGCACAAAAGGGAAAATATAAAGAGGAAAAAAAATATGGGAATTAAATATAAATCATGTTTAAATCAAGAATTACTGCATATGAAAGTTTTGTGCTACAGTTTATTCTGCATTTTTCTTGCCTATCTCTAGATGTCAGTGGTTTACAGCAGTCCTAATACAATTTGTATATCCCTATCCTGCTCTGCGTCCATGTTTGTTTTCATGTGTGTTCCTGTTGAAAATTCATTTCAGGCTAGAATCTCCAGACATGCTCTTGAAATTGTCATTGCTGCAGTAGCAACACTGTTTTATTTCCCTACAGCTTTTGTCACTTCCCTAACTGATGTTTGAGTTCCATAGTAACTTGCAGTAGAGATGCCTAAAATACAGCAGCTCCTTTAGTGCCTCTAATAACTGATAACTAATTGCTGTCAGTCAAAAGCAGTTTTACTACTTTTAACTGCGTTGGGTACTTCTGTCTAAGCGTGCAGTCCCATCAAAATACACAGCACTGTGATTGCTCTGACACCCGTGTCATTTCACTCTTTCTCTCTTGATTGCCTTACAAAGAAAAATAACCATGCTGCATTTAATGGGCATGGTCTTTGGGGCAGTCTGACTGTAAAGCATCTCTGTTTTCTCCAACTAGATTCTTTTGCTTCTTTTCTCACTTACAATTTCTTTATTCCTCATGAAATGAAGTCTTTGATGTTCTGTAAAAAAATGTTTAGAGTAGATGGACATGGTGTTTAAAAAAAGCCTTCCTTTATTTCTGCTGAGCACCAGCCCGTACATTTTTCTTCTGCTTGTGAGAACTAAGAATGATTGCAGCTGTACAGGTTTAGCCAGTTTCTCCGATACATCCCATGGTAGTGTACTGCAGTACTTTGCTTTCAATTTGGAAATATCCCAAATTCTTGACTCCGTGGTAGTCCTTGATTGTTTCCTCTAAAATTCCGAAAGTGACTGAGGCAGCCGCTTGCCAAGTTTGCTTTAGCCCATATGTGCATTAAATGCTTCTGCCTAAAAACAAGGCTGTGTTCTGAACAGCAGCTGACGAAAGGATAATTCGGAGAACTATTTAACGCAATCTTTGTCTTGCAAAAGTTTTCTTACGTAGGTTAGACACGCCTTGTGGCAGGTGGCAAGAGGACTGTAATATAACATGATACCATCTTTGAGTGTATTACATGAGTTTTGTCTGACATGAACGTGACTTTGGTTCTGGATGGTAAATCCATCTTTTTGAGCTGCTTGAGGTAAAACTCATGCGCCTTAGAAAACTGTCTTGTAAAGAAACTGTTTCAGCTGTGGTTTGTCAAGATTACTTGTAAGAAATTACTGCAATAGATGATGTTGTCCTGATACTTCTTTCATCTTAATGAATTTTGGTGACAGTCAGTCATGGGGTTTAGGTTGAAATTGTGGTGCTAGATCTTTAACAACAAATTACTCATTACTTTGTAAATGTTGGTTGCTTGAATGTTTCTGGTTCACACAGGCAAACAATAAAAACTCACATATTGTGAGTTTTCTCATTCACATATTGTGAATCCTTTTAATGCACAGTCTGGGGGGTTTTGCTTTCTCTGACAAACTCATTGCCAACAATATTTAAAGTAATGGTAGAGTTCTGTTTAACTGGCAAGGTGTGACTTGATGCAAGATTATTTGTTTGTTTATTTATTTATTATGTGCAGAGATGCAAATGTAGCCCAACAGAATTAGGAATGTTGATTTGTGTGAGGGAGTTGGTTGTGCAGACTGAAGTGGCAGGCAAATGCAATGTGTTTTTCTGGACAAAACAAGCAACATCTCTGCTTAGAAGTGCAACAGTTTAATGGCAGAAGGGTTGCAGAATATCCGTGTGTAACTAACGTGCCGGAGCAAGCTATTTCCTACAGGAGCCACTCATCAAAAGCAGTAAAAATGTCAGATACCAAGTAATAGAAGTGGGAACATCTCAGGGACCAGTCAGACTTGCTCCTGTGTGGTTCTAGCCTTACTGGAGTTTGTCATCTTTCTGTGAAAACTTTCTGCAGAAACTTTTAAAATTATTATTTATTATTATTATTTTTCCCCCCTCCTGTTGTGTCCTTAGCCCTCAGCTTGCCTGATCAGTTGGCCTCAGCTGAAGGCAGCGGGGTGCTGGGCACTTGAGTGCCCTGAGTTGGGTGTCCCACATGCTGCCACTGGGGCCCTGTGACCACATAGGTACACAGGGACATGCACACACTCCCTGCTCATCCAGACTGTGACACCTTGTGTGGCATTAGTGTTTCTCACTGTGTGCACTCCTGCAGGTTTGCCTCTTGGGTTTTCACCTAGAGGGGGGTAAAAAAAAAAGTAGTAATTTTCAGTGGTGGCAGAGGTATTCTGAAAATGTGGGTGGGCTGATGTATTAACTGCATCTTGGGCACTGGGTGAAAAGCAGTGAAGGTTGACTGCTGAATAATAGAGCATTTAGATGAGATTAATTGCTTGTGATCAGACCAGCAGCTCTTTGATATGGGGCTTCCTATATTCCAAGGCATTTCTAGCTCCTTCCTTAATATGTATGTAAGCAAATGATCTTCTCTTCAGGCTGTTTCAGTTAGAGACACTCTGAGCAAAGAGTACCTTCCTTGCTTGCAATTGAAGTCCGACCAGCTTTTCTACCTTAATAAGACTGAGTTTTGCCATGTGGAGCTTCTAGCAATTGAGAATTAATTTTCCAGAATTCTTGACTTTATCAGATTTTTTTTTTCTGTGCTTAAGAAAAAAGAGTGCTTGCAGAAAACACAAACATGTTTCCTGCTGTCTTGACGTCTGTGAAGCCTTTAGTATACCAATGATTTTTCCAAGTTACTTTATTTAGAAACATTTTATTGGTAATGGACATAGCCAATTATGTTGTGGGTTAAAATAATGACAGCTGTTTTTGTGCTTAAGTACCAAGCCATTCAGATGTACGAGATAGGGTGGATACACAAGCATATACTTTCAAATTAAATATGCCTCTCTTTAAAATGAATAAAACTGTATTTGCATTTGGCACTAGTGTTTCTGGCTTACCTTGTTCTTATGCACTCTGATAAAGTAATTTAAAATCAAGTACTCTGCCCATTATGCATCTCTTCAGTAAAAGAAATTGGAAAGTACTTTAAGCATTGTCAGTTAAAAGGCACTGAGGCTTTGAGCTGGCTCACAACAAAGTAGATTTTTTTTTTTTTTTTTAGTGCAAGTGTAGTAGAATATTTTCATTTTAGAGTGAATAATCTTAATTCCTTTAGGAAATGACTGAGAACCGAAAAGCAGTTCTTTTTCATGTTGCACCCTCTTTTTATTTAGAGGAAAGAGAAATTGAGGTCTCTTAATTTTCTTGTGTGTTGCCTTTATTTTTTTTTTACTGTCTTGACCAGAAACAGTTAAGAGACCTAATAGGGACCTTCCAGTACCTGAAGGGAGCTAATAAAAAGACTGGAGAGGGCCTGTTTACAGAGGCCTGGGGTGAAAGGACAAGGGGTAATGGCTTTAAATTAGAAAGGAGAGGATTTAGATTAGAAATAAGGAGGAAGTTTTTTACCAGGAGAGTAGTGGAGCACTGGAACAGGTTGCACAGGGAGGTGGTTGAGGCCCCATCTCTGGACACATTCAAGGTGGGGCTTGACAAAGCTCTGAGCACCCTGCTCTAGTTGAGGATGTCCCTGCTCTCAGCAGGGGGGTTGGACTGGATGGCCTCTAAAGGTCCCTCCCAACCCAGACACTTCTATGAATTCACTAAGTGGATGTAGTTTTTATGTTCATTGAAGTTAATAAGCGATTATCAGTCTTTCTCTGAGTAAACAAACACTGGTTTTCTTGCATTGTGTCTATTTTAAATCAAACAGAAGGTAGAGCTAAGCCACCAGAATTTCTTGCTTAAATTCCATCTGTCTCAAAGCACTTGATTAAATTTGGAGCCAGTTGCTGATAGTGTACTTTGGCTCTTGGAACACTCCAGAGGGCTTGGGGTTTTTCCTCCTCTCTTATGGCTTGAGATAGGTGTGAGTGTGTATGTATTTTTTTTATTATGAACAATAGATTTTTTTTTTATAGTCAACATGACTGAACTGAGCAGTCACTGGTTGTCCTGGTTTGAGTTGGAACAGAACAGTTCCGTTCAGTGACTTGACTTTTCAGATCAGTCCTAACTGCACTTTCAGAAGTCAACAGCAAGTTTTCACAAGTAGTGGCTGCTTCTAGTGGTAATATCACCCAGTGTTAGAGCCAAGGTATGCAGGCCAAGGCCACTGCTGGATCTTGTGTAGCACATTGAATGGTGCAGAAAGCAAAAAGCCTCACGTGTGGGGAGGAGCTGACAGGACAGGTGACCCCAAAATGACCAACAAGGTATTCTATCCCACAGACATCATATTGAGGGTCAAGCTGTCTTCTTCAGTGGCCGGCATCCAAGGAAGACTCTGTCGTTTCTACCTTCGATCCCTATCCTTGTGTTCCTGAATCCAGTACCAGAAACCAGCTTCTGTAACTAGTTCCTGTCTGCTGCTGAGTCCAGCCTGGGAGTTCCCCAGTGCCTGCTCCAGAGCATCAGTGGTGTCAGTGATGTAACTGCCATCACAGGGGTTGGATGTGATACTGGTTTTGTATATATTCTCATTAAAGCTGTTAAGGTTTCCTGTTCTAATCATTAAGTCTCTCTCCCTTATTCCCCTTCTCTTCCCCTGTGGGGTTGGTTAACAGAGAGCCTCTGTTACAGGCCTAGCAGGCTTCCCTGACCCTAAACCTTGCCAGTGGTGTTGGTAGATGATAATTTGCATGGCTGTGGTGTGGCCCCCAGGACCTGGAGATTCAGGGTATTTGCTGTGCATTGCCAGAAAGCTTTCCTGCCTCATATTAATCCTTACAGCTTCTCATCCTTCTGTCTTTTCAGTGCCCAGACCAGTTGGTGCAGTGTATGAAAATACTGCCTCACCTGTAGTTTCCTTGGAAGAATATGCATTGGAGTCGGGTTACCGTAGAAGCCATTCCACTGTTTTGAAGGCTGCCAAATCTTGGGAACTGAGTGCCTTGTGTCACGTCACTGGCGGCTGCCATCTGTTCTTAGAAATGAGTCTGTTGTGGACAACCTGTTCCTCCCTTGTCTTTTCCTTTCTGTCTCACATTTACCTTCCACTTTTCCCTGTGATTATACGGAGTTTTGCCATCTAGTGATGAGGAGCCTGTCATTTCCTGCCCCACTCTTTCTGAAACAATAATATGATTAGTAGAGGTGCCTTACTCCAAACTTCAGATTAGATTCTGAACGTGTGTACTTCTCTTTTAGAAACAGTTGTGTAACTTCCATTATTTCCCTGATTACAGGAGTAAATGCATGAAGCTTAAGTGGCTTGTCATGTTTACTTTGTGAACTTTGCATAGAGTCAAGGTCATCTAGCTGGTTTTGTGTAAACTTAGTAACACAGATTGTTAATAAAGTTATATTAGACTTTAGTAATGTACTTACAGGAGACTGGGTTATATACTTCACCCTCATGAAGAAGCCCATTCTTATGACAGTGTCTATGTGGGCATTGTCTGACTAGCTAGCTATATGAGAAGTAGTGAACCTTCTGCATGAGTTGTCTCATCTCTTGTAGCAAAGAAATAACACTCAAATTAACTCTTATTAATTTGAAATTAATTGATGACCTGAAATAATGTTTATACTTCCAGTAGCTTCTTGGCTAAGTAGGAAACAAATTTGCCTGCTCTATTTTCTGCCTATAGAAGAGATCAGAAATAGAGGTGGAAAATGGA